>LPNK01000038.1:0-238428 GCA_002894445.1 Metschnikowia sp. AWRI3582 | reverse complement strand
ATTTTGATGGCTTTGCTGGGATTCCTGCAAGCCCGATCCCATTCAATATCAATGGCAACACTTTTCTCATCAGGATTCTTGACAAAGGGCGCCCTTTCATTTCTTTGAGACATCTTCTTGATACATAAGACAGTTTTTCCGTGACACTATCTCATCTTATCTTATTGGTCCCTCTGATTGATCAGCTATTCTTGTCCTTTTTTTGGTGCACTGTGGCGCGTCGCGTAAGTTTTGTTTGTTGCAGTTTAAAAGCGATGTTTCAAACCCCACACGCACTTTTTCGTCACACAAATGCGTAATTTGATCTTATTCTGAGATAAGGCCCAAGGCTAAGTGATGGACGTGCTTTTCTGGCCAAATGCGCGTACAACCGTCTAAAGATAGCAAAATTCCATTCATACCGGTACACCCGAGAAACCACCGGTATTGGAGAGAACGGGAATTTTGCGCCTTTACTATGGCTGTAAACCCTCCTCTCCCATTGAGTAAATACCGTTATTAAGTACCCCATCTCCCTCCCCGAGCTGACAACTAGACAATTTCTGCAGTCTCTTCACATCATAGTATCTTAAAAGTGGCTCAGATTCTCCGAGTGGGTGATAATCTTTTCTTCTTCAAAATACAACAGGAAAACTCTCAACACGCGGTTTTCAGAAATTCGAATGTGGTCTCTCATGCAAAAACACGACCATCTTTATCCTTGTCTTACCATGGCAGTGTTGAGAATACAGTAAGTCAGCCAGATGATCGCACTCACTATATGTTAAATCAACCAAACAAGTAACATGCCTCATGTCGGGCCGGATTCGGAGTATGATCAAATTTTCGAAAAAAAAAACCAATCAACAAATCACTATCAAATTCCTCACATGCAATCAAATGATAAAAATCAATATTACTGGACCCTAATCCGTGCGCACGCACGCACTGGCATATTAGCCCGGAATTTGGCACCAACGCGAATCTCCATACAAGACGGTCCATACCAGCAATTATCCATACCATTTCAGTCTATTCACACACACATTTTCGTTCATGATGTGGTACCTTTTCAGAACACGTGTGCCGAAATTGGCTCTGCTGGCCGTTTTCAAGAACCCCCGTTTTTTCAAAACGTCTCTTGCCACAGTCTCACTGTTCTCTCTTCTTCTCACTGGTTCCATCATAGCAAATGATCAGAGTAACAATTCTTTGGATGGTGTTTCCGTGGACTCGTCAATCGACGCTTTTCCTACGAAAATCCTGCCATTTGAAAATAAAATCTTTCTGTCGGATTATAAGTTGATCGCTTCGGGCGTGCGCCTGGTGACTTTTGTGGGGTTCAAAGTCTACGGCGTGGGGCTTTATATTCCGGAAAAACACGAGAAAACAGTTGTTTCCGTCATTTCCGAACATTTAAAGCAAAATCCAAGTGAGACAGCACAAACTCTCTTGGAAAACAAGACACTTCTGCAGGAAATCATCGCCGATCTCGCGTCAAAAGTGCCCTACGCAGTGAAAATCACGCCCGTGAGAAATACTGATTATGGTCACTTGCGTGACGGGCTCACAAAGTCGATTTTGGCAAATCCAATGGCGAAAACGATTCGAGATGAAGTCACGACCGGCGTGGAGCAGTTGCGAGAAGTGTTTGCGGGATTCCGCGGCTCAGTGCCAAAAAACGATACTTTGTGGGTCGTTTCCAACACTCGTGAGACGCAAATCTTCCACCAGGGGAAAGACTTGAAGCCAATGGGAACGGTGAGTGAACCGGCAATTGCAACCGTGTTGTTGGTGCTGTATTTGAGCAGCGTGAAGCCCTTGAGCGAACCTTTGAGGAAAGATTTCGTGCACTATGTGACGAAGTGGTTCTAAAGGAAGAAATGAGGACATTGTCATCGTATTTGTTTGTAAATAGTTATGTGAAATCTGGATGTTTGTGGTTCCAGAAGTCTGGAAGGCTAGTGATCCGGCAGGTTCATGCTTGGTTACTTTTTTCTAGCATGTTCATTCATCTTGTGAGGAAGAACTGTCGGATCTAGAATTCTAATGATAAAAAAGGCCAAGATATTGGAACGAGACTCATTTATGAAGCTGAATTTGGAGATGTTGCTATTGCTTTTTTTTTTACCTTTTGCCCGAAACTGCTTGAGGTCTTTTTCACGCTGATAATGCGATCCATTGCTGGAAAACTTGAGAGCTAGATTTATGCCAAAGGATGTGGTACCTTTGAACCTATCTCTTTATTCACCTCTTCGTAGATCTGAATGATTGTTTCTGACGACTCAAATCATGGCGCCAGATAGTATTTTCAACAATACAACCAGCAAGTGCATCCTTGACTACACCTGTCTGGTTGCCTGATCCATTTGAGCGGAAAAGCCAGGGTCGATTAGGCGAAAGCAGCCACAGCTGTGTCATACGCTAACCTTTCGATCTTAGATTTGGAGAGCCATCCTACGTGACTAGTCAATTCTGCTAGCGTCAAAATAAGGCGAAATGCATCATTTGGAAAGGGTTCTTGCACTTCACTTGCCTTAGAGGAACACATAACATCAACAACACTCTCAGCCATGGACTTGCTGTTAACCACCTAGAATTTCTCTAGTTTGGCCGGCTCGTTCTTGGTTCCTGGATCTTGCTGTTAAAACATGAACCTGAAAACGCCATTTCTATTTTTTTTTTTCTTGTTTTGATAGTAGCTGATTGTTCTCGACGCGACGGGTGCAAGACCAATGTTGCTTCAGACGAACACACTAGCTGGCCAAAAACATACTTCTTACGAGAACTTTCCACAAGAGGGCCCCACTTTCAATTTCATTTCAATCGATCTGAAAATCGTTCCAAATCGTGCCTGTCTGAAGTTCACTCAAGCGATCCTGAAGTCGTATATGGCAACACTGTGCAAGGGTTTAGAGGCGACGGCAGCATGATTTCGAAACTCCCTCAATCTTTGTTCGGACATTTTTTTTTTTTTGTACTTTAATCGAAGAATCAGCCAATACAGTCTCACTAAAATTGTCCGTTCTTGACTTCCCTATGTTTATCAAGATGGGTGCAAGACACAATATTCCCTCACCATCAGAATAAGTCATGTAGAACCTGGAATCGGTAGTCGAGTTCGTCATTGGTGATGGATGTAGTGCAGGCGTGAATGATGCAATCTTTCAGTACAGTTACAACTGCACAGTTTTAGTGATATAGACCAGCAAATTGTGTGGATTATAAACTATATTGTGCAAGTTTCAAAGGCCATATCCAAGGGTGAAATCTTGAATTGGCGGGTGTCATAGTCGACCAGGGAGCGCCCCTGAGCTACATCTAGGATTATTCTAAACACTTGTATTATGAGATAATGTACAAATCCGACTCCGCTTACATGATGATGGCCTCCAGCTCGACGTTGGCCGAGATAGTCTTGTGGGGCAACACCTTGGCGCCGTTGACGTAGATCTCGTTCTTGATCTCGACATCGTCACCCAACACGGTGCAGCCCTCGGTTCTGGCCCACTTGCCGATACGCGAGTTCCAGCCGACAATCGTCGACTTGACCCAGGCGTGGTCCTTGACCTGAGAGTTTGCCAACAACACGGAACGCTGGATTCTGGCACCCTCGCCGACAATCACGCCAGGGCCGATCACCACGTTGGGTCCAATCAAGGCACCTGGGTGGATCTGCGCACTAGGGTCCACCAAAACGTTACCCTGGTGCACGAATTTCTCCTGGCACATCTGGTCGGGCTTGCGCTTGGTCAACGACGAGAGGTACAGGCACGTACCGGTCAAGAAGTCCTTGGGCTGGCCCACGTCCATCCAGTAGCCCTCCAAGTCAAACGAATAGAGCTGTTTCTGCTCCACCAATTGTGGGAAGGTCTCCTTCTCGATCGAGGTTGGCTTCAACTCAATCAAGTCAAGCACACTTGGGTTCAAGATGTACATACCGGCGTTGATACGGTTGCCGACAAACTCGACTGGCTTCTCGACGAAACGGTCAATCAAGTTCACCGTATCGCGGTCGTGCACGATAACACCGTACTTCGAAGGCTCGTCCACCTTGGTGGCAACAATCGTACCGGCGGCACCGTGCGCGTTGTGGAATGCAGCCAACTCCTTGAAGGGGTAGTCGCAAATGACGTCCGAGTTCAACACGAAAAAGGGCGAGTCGTCCTTCTTCAACACCTTCTCAGCAAGCTTCAAGGGGCCTGCAGTGCCCAAAGGCTCCTCCTCTTTCGAGCACGTGATGTTGATTCCGTATTTGGCTTTGTACTCCTCCAACAACGCCTCCATCACCTCGGCCTTGTAAGAAACAGCCAAAACAATGTCGGTCACGCCAGCCTCGGCCAACGCCTCGATCTGGTGCTGGATCATAGGGCGGTTACCAAACTCCACCATGGGCTTTGGCAACGTCAACGTCAAGGGTCTCAAACGGGTACCGTACCCGCCAACAAGAATTATGGCCTTCATGATATGTCTGTAAAAAATAAGGTTTGTCCTCAAAGAAAAAGAACTTTAAGATAAGTTGGGCGCGAGAGTTGTCTTATATATTCCCGCCGAAAAAAAAACGTGGACGCGAACACTCTTGAGAAAAGTCGCGGTGGGACGTGCCCGCGCGCACGCCGCATGCAGACGGCGCGACGTGCTGGATAATGCATGGATCTGTACACAGATAACTCAATACTGCATAGTGTACACTGGTCTTGCACATGAGGCAGGTGTGCATGCACACGTTCCCAAAGTGTTGGTGCTGGCGCGGCGGTGAACTGGCCGAGCGCGTCGGGAATCGGGCTCGCGGCGCAAAAATGTCGTCTTCTCACACCTGTTTGTGTTGGCCTCTCGAAAAGTTCCCCTGATTCTATCAAAGCCTCATTCCCCTTTCGGGCATGATAGCGGCCAACAATAGTCCGATCCTCATTGTCGTAACGGTTTTTAGGAACTGCATTCTCGTCTCATGCGCTTATGACAGATAAACGCAATTTGTTCAAATCAAGTTAATTTCTTTTTTAGAAAATTGCGCCAGGGCGGGCTTCTCTTGCACGGTTTTTCTTTTTTTAGATCCGGCCCTTTCGAGCGAGGGTCTCAGCCCACATTCGCATTTGAGGACACGTTGGCCGAATTGGTCGTTGTCACGTGACCGGATCTCACAAATCCGGTCGTCAAATCTCACACAAAGTGTGGATTGAGATCCCTCCTTCATTATGGCTATATTTGCATCGCCGTCTACTCAAATTCATTAACTATGCTGAGATTATTTTGCCCGATATTCCGTTATGCTGAGTGTTGTTTTTCTAGCGCAAACAAGCCGGAAAATTAGTGTGGTTCCATTCTGCAATCGGGCGCGGGCGCCAGCGCGGAATGTGTGCTGGGCCAAAAACCCTATTCATGCAAGTGCCAGAAAATCTATGGGTTGCAGTACAATCTGGGTTTTGCGGGCATATGAAGTTCCCCTGTCTTATGACGCAATGCAAGAATGCATGACTGAACTTTTCTAGATCCTTGTCTTCTTTAGGGTAGGACGTTTCTCATTGTGATTTCCTCGTACTTCGGGATTTGAAACAGGCAGGGGTGCATAACCACATACGCGCTTTTCGGGAAAAGCGTGTCGCGTTTGGCAAAACAAACGCATTCCTGGGCGTGGCGTGCATGGTTGCCAACTAACTGAGATCAAAAGAAGGCCCTTTTTGTAAGTCTACTTGGATTGTCCCACGGGATGCATATAAACACGAGCTTCATATTATTTGCTGTTCATCATATCTGTACACACGTGCCCTTTAAATGATTTCTAGTCTAGTGTACAAAATGGGTTGGCTTATAGCTACACTTGATTAGCGGTGGGACTATTTTTTGCTGTTTGATCTTTTTGGTAAAGCTATTTGCCCAGCTAAGATGTTCAGGTTTCAATCTGGCGCTTTGGAACAAAGAAGCTGCAGATTCATGCCGCATGAGATGCGTCAGGCGTGACAGGCGAACCATCTTGTGCTTCTAGGCTCCTCAGCACCCGTACTTTTCAATATAAGCTGCATTCAAATTATTGTCTAAACACCGCTTAACACATGGAACGGGAAGGGTATTGTGCAGAATATGCTCCGCCTGTACTTCAAAGTTCACCTTTGAGACAATGCACCGACTTCATGTACAAATCAGCAGCACATCTTTGAGCCCTCGGTCACGCATGCCCAGAGTCCAAGGCGTTGGCTCATGCCATTAATAGTCTTAACGTCAAAAACCATCAACCGTAAAGAGATTCTCTTGGCTGTCAAGCAACAATCAAAAACATCCACAATCACCCCATTCTTCGATGTATCACACTTTATGCAAATTATACCTCGTACCAATCAAGCGTTTGCATTATTTGGTACTGTTATATTTTGATCAAAAACAGCGCATACCCCTGCGCCACCAGATACCGCGCCACGCAAAAGCGACAAGCGCCAATGCAATGCAGAAGCACGCAGCAGTAAGGCGGAAGTATTGGTCGAGGCAGCCCAACGTGCCTGCGTCTGCAGCGCATACGTCCATTCTGTAGCCGTGCAAGAGCGAAAACGTGATACTGCCAAACGCCGGCGCCACCATAAAGGAACCCCATGTTGAGCCCATCAAGTCAACACCCCAAATCGAGGCGACCACTGTCGGGAACGCAGTAAATAGCCCGCCATAGCAGACACCATTAAGCACTGAGATTGCGGTGAAATTAAGCGAGAAAAGCGGGGCAATCTGGGCAACTATCCCAACACACATGAGCGCCAATAAAAACCACACCTTGCATAAGGGATACCTTCTTTTTTCGCCCGACACATAATCTATAACCACGCCGATGAAGAGTCTGATTCCCGTGCTCAGTGCTGCAATAATAGATACCTGGTCAGAGAGGTGTGTGCGCGAGCCCGCAGTGGCCTCTATAATCAGGCCTAAATTGTTCTGGAAACTCTCCAAGGGACCCACCAGGAAAAACAATGTCACGAGAAGTATCCACGCCGACTTATCCTTCAAAAATTTCACATACCGTTCGCGGTGGTGCGCTGGTTCGCCGGCAGAGCGCTGTGGCGTCAAGGACGGTTCTGGATCGCGCTCTAGCTCGGCCAAAAGCGGCTCGTTTTCGCCAAAAACCACATCCTGTTCCAACGTCACGATCAGATTCAGGACTAGGTTGAGTGCGCCCACGAAAAGGTAGAGCACGGAAAAAAACATGAACACTTTGTATAGGTCCAAGATACCATCAGACAACTGGAAGTACCTTAGCTTCAAGATTTGGGCCCCCAATAGCGACAGCACGCCGTAGCAACTCACGGGCAACGAGATGGCCAAACCTTTCTTGTCTGGGTATATTTTCGCGCATGTGAGCAAACTGGAAAAGTAGAGAGAGCTTGTGGCGAGTCCTATGAGGCAAAAAGACGCCGCCAACGCCGCCACGCGGCCTGATGAAAGCACCTCTGTATCTCCCAGCGCCCGCACGACCACCGCATTGGCAAAATAGGCGGGACAGAACGCCCAGATCGAAATGAGCGATAAAAGCGCGGGGCCATAGCAGTCGGCCAAATACCCCAACACGGGGAGGCACAAGTACATGCCCACCGCGGAAAACGACACAATGAGGTTGATCTGAGTGTACGTGAGGCCCACTGAGTGATGCAAGGCCAGCGAAAATAGCGAAAATAGCATGATCAGGCCCAGCGAAAGACAGCTCACCAACGCGATAGCAAACGCCCACCGTTTTAGGTGGACGAGGTCATAGCGGGCCGCGAGTGTGTGTCGAATGCGGTATGTGATGTTGTAGAGTGTTTTTTGCATGTCAAATGTTTATTTATGTGGCGTTTTTCCGGTGTTTTATCACCTAAGAAAAGTCAACTTTTTGGTCTCTCAGTGTTCTGTGGGGCTCGGTTTGCAAGAAATCACAAGTATGCCGTGAGTCATAGAAGCCGGGAATAAATTCCGGGTTCAAATAAAAATAAAAATGTGATTATGCTATTTTGAGTATCGATAAAAGCAAATCTCACTAGCAACCACTCTCAATCGAGGCGGATTTTCTAGCTATGTGTGAATGAAATTGTCGAGCCAGCGCTCAGAAGAATCTCAAATATGATTCATCATGTCGAGGTGGGTGTTATATGCAGGCCACGTATTTGGGTCAGGACAAGTGTGCTGCGTTATACCATACAGAAACATAAATTTTGTAATATTTTTGAAGTCATGTTTTCAGTCTTGATTGGAATATTGGATGGTTTTCATATTTTCTTCTGGTGGTGTGCGGATGATTGGTATGGATAAACGTGAATCTCATCAACCCTCACTCAAAGGCGACACACATTCGACACAAGCATGGTAATGATCATAACAAGAAGCGTTAAGGTAATCGCTTCTCTATGGGTTAATTGCATTTTTCAAAAGTAAATACAATAAAAGTTTGTATGAGGATTTTGTTTGCTGTCGTGGATCTGAAGAAACGCTTGGCTGCAAATACCCTTTCTGCTCACTATAGAGAGCCTCGGCCCTTACTTGGCAAAGTTCATATTATGATATTTGACTAGCCATGCTGATTTTTGTCAATTGTATGCAGATATCTTGATTTTAAGGGCTGCTTTTCTGGGCGGTTATTTCCTATAGCCAAATCCCTTTGACTAGTTTTGATCTACCAAGCTGCTAATATGGTTTCTCCTTCACATTTTATAAGCCGGGCTTACGTGTTTAGCGTCTAAAAAAAGAATTAAAAGGGGGCCGAATGAAGAAGATTTTGCATGGTGTATATGACCAACACAATCATTCCTATTACCCTTCTCTTGGCTTCCAATCTACGTACTCCATAGCCTGAAAATACGTGATAGTTGCAAACCGACGATTTTACTTTCTTCTTTTCATTATAGACTTCTTTCAAATAAGCCTAGATGTACGTCAAGAACCTGTCCACCTCGCCCTTTGAGCCCAACCAAATGCCTGATTTGTCGTGAATGCCCTCCGGCAAAATGTCCAAGATCCTTTCACCCTTATCGTTGACGGCAGATCCGCCCGCCTGTTCCATCAACATGGCCATGGGGAAGCATTCGTATAATACCCTCAATTTGCCGTTCTTCAGCTTCGAGTCTGCAGGATAAGCAAAGATCCCGCCGTATAACAACGTCCGGTGAATATCCGCCACCATCGAGCCAATGTACCGGGCTGAGTACGGTTTCCCGTCCAATTCATCCTGTGGCTTCTTCAAATCCTCAATATACTTCTTATGGGACTCGGGCCAGTAGAATGAGTTACCTTCGTTGACCGAATAAATGGCTCTGGTGTTCGGAATACGCAAGTTGGGCTGCGTCAAGATAAACTCGCCCAATTGGGTGTCCAAAGTGAACCCATTCACGCCCCGGCCGGTAGTCAACATAAGGTGTGCAGACGCTCCGTACATGGTGTATCCTGCAGCGACCATTTCCGTGCCTTTTCTGAGCACATCCTTGATCGAGCCCTTCAGATCGTCCTTGAGCCTGTATACACCGAAAATGGTACCGACAGAAACACCAGCATCAATATTTGACGAGCCGTCGATTGGATCCGTGCATACTGCATACCGGCCGCCGCCTTCAAACACAATCAAGTCCTCTTGTTCCTCGGAAACCAACACTTTCACGTTTCCGCTCAGTTTCATGGCGTTGATGAATATCTCATCTCCAATCACGTCCAATTTCTTCTGCACGTCTCCGGTGGAATTGGCCGTTCCCGAAATTCCAATAAGATTCACCAATTCTGCGCGTCTGATGTTGTGCGCAATGAATTTGAAGGCAAATTGAAGACCATTAAGTAAAAGCGACAACTCGCCAGTTGCGTTTGGCGCAAATTTCTGTTGCTCCTCAAGAATGAACCGGGTCAACGTAATGATATCGGTGTCCACATGCATCTGCTCAGAAACTGACTGTGACATGGTGAAAAGATAGGGTTTTTTTGGGTGAAAAAGCGGTCAATTGCGATTAGAATAAATAAATATAATAGTTTTTCTTAAGAATCCAAAAGAAAAAAGAGTCTGGATCAGGAAATAAGACTGGCGGAGTATCTCAGATTTACCCCAGACTTTATACTTGACCCGGCGAAATGAGGAATCTCCGCAAGTGGACTGCATATAGCCAGAAAATTACACGTCCGCAACTTGCCGGGTGTGGGGCCGGGGCAGTGGAGCTCGCATGCCGTAGCAAGTGGGGGCTGACACATGGCAAAGCCGCTCACACATTTTCTTGAGTAATCGTTGACTAAATAAAATTTAATGGTAAAATTCAAGCCTAAATTTTCCCTCGACAAGTGTGTTTCCTTGTAGAATGAAGTTTTTCGCGGTCAATTCAGAATAAAGGAAGTCTTTTTTACCCCTCTTTCCTGAATAAGCTATTGATTCGATTCTGTCTCGGCCAGGCTCATATCAGATCCCCACTCGCAACTCGGCCGGGCCCACCTTCTTCTGTGCCTCGCGAATGAATGACCGCGCTTTATGCAAAACGCAAACACTTTATCACCGAGCTTCATTTTTTTTTTTTTTGCTTACACTAATTTGAGTAAGCCCGGGGATTCTCGCTAGCGCCAAAAAAGTTTTGCATACTTTTTGAGGTTGACACACGCTGCGGATTGACAAGCTGCAACTGGCTTTCCCAGCAAATATTACAGCCAGGTGATTTGCTTTTGCCGGGCCAAACCCGAATAGTGTAGATTCAGAACATGAGTCGTGCGTGACTAGTTACGTGACATCGTTATTAATAATAGCGGTCGAGCCTCCTCTTAGATGACAAAAGAATGGAAATGCTGCTGGGTCACTCTGCCTCATGTCTAGGTTTTTAGTCAAATGTTGTTTTCCTTGGGCTTCTTTTCTTTTAATTTGATTTTTACTTTAATTTCTTCTCTTTCGTCGCCTATATGCATGTATACAATTGATTAGCTGTCCAGAATATAAACTTCTCACAATTGTTCCTTGCATAGTGAGGGCCAAAAACAGTGTACGTTCGAGAATATCGATGTGAGTCTGCAATTTACACTTTTCATCCAATATAAGCTGTTTGTGAATTGAATCGAGGCCAAGCGAAGAGTGCAGATGAAGTATGATAAAAAATGATATCTCAGACTGGCGACTTGAAAGTGACCATTTGGCTATTTGGTACATGACTGCATCTCATGATGCTCTTAGGGTCCATGGAAAGAATGATTAACCAATTTTTTTTTCTTTTTGATCTCATTATAATACATCTAGGACAATTCCCAAACCGATTAATAACTGTGTGTTCTGTGTTTCATGCCCGGTACTGCGTATGCTGCATCGTTATAGCTGGTCGAGGAATGGAACACACTTCACTCCCAAGATCCAATCCCAAAACGTCGTTTTCACACAATTCTGCCAGCGTTGATTGATTTACCTACCTTGGTTCATGCCAAAAAAAAAAAAAGAACCAAGGAGTATCCGTACTTGACGCTCTGATAATGGCTCGCGTTGCTCTGAGAGACTGATAACCACAATCTCTATTATTTCAATTCTGAATTCTTTCAAAATGTTTCACTCGAAAAGCCCCACCGCTTAATATCTCTTCGCTTTTAACTGAAAGCCGCGATTGATCTCCTGTAGGAGATCGAATCTATCCTCATCTTTGTTATATTTACGACCGGAACTTGGACCTTTAGTTTTCCAAGACGAAGATGCTTCTAGAGATCGATAAATCACAGCCTCCTCGCCCGATTTATCGCGTTGTGCGTCCTCTAAATCTGCATTGAAACGTTTAGTCAAAAATGCCAATATTTCGGCGCCATTGAAAGGTTCCGGCAGCGCAGCGGCGCTTCTCAGCGGAGACTCTTGTCTAATTGGTTTCGCCGGCCGCACTTTGGCCTGCTGCTGCTGCTGCTGTTGTGGTTGTTTTGTGCTGTTTGTATTGACGTTACCCATATGAGGCCCGGTTTGCGCCGGGGCTGTTTTCAGTATATTTGCTTTTGGAGCATTGGTTGCATTTTGGCCAAGGCTGGGTTTCTGCAGTAGTTTTGCCGCCCAGTCAGACATGTTTTTAATTGTGACTTGTGTGATTTTGACTCTGCTGGTCACAATTTGTAGATAGTTGCATTATGTGCAAATCTCAAAAAGCCAGATCAGGTTGTTGCGCTGGAGCCTGGAAGGTTGTCACGTGCGCATGCCAATCCGGTTTCCGGCTAGCACTTTCATATACTGATGCATCAGTAAAGTGGGGGGAAACTATCGCTATATCTTATCAGACATTATTTTGTTGATGATTAACAAAAAGTTTTCTACTGGGTTTAGTAGTTGTAATCTTATTTTTTCGTTGTATCGAGTCAATGCTTTACACACTTTTCGTCTTGTTCAATTAACCAGTACCAGTGATGTTAGTAAGTGTTATTTTTCGTATTTTTGCCATATTTTTACTAAAAAAAATATTCTTGACGAATATTTATATTTTTATGTTTTTATATTTATATTTTTTTTCTTAAAGTTTACTATATTTAATATATTTAATATAAAAAATATCCTTTCCATACAGAGTCAAGGGGGGCTGGGCTGGCTCTTGACGGCATGTAGTTCAGATTTAATATCAAGCCCAAATGTTTATTGTAACTGCTTATGGGAAAAAAATTTACAAGATTATCACGGAACAACACCTTATTATGTGATGCTCAAGGTAGCATCGTCGATATTAGACACGACGTAAACTTTTCATCGATAATGCAATGACGTTCAACACCGCGGATATCTACCGAATTTCCGAAATCCTCGCCGCTCGTGTAGCTCTAGTCATCCTGATCAAGCTCAACAAGGTCATCAACTTCATCAACCTCGTCAACCGCTTTAACTGAGTAAATCTCATCGGCCTCATTGTCTTCATCAGACTCATCAATTTCATCATCGCTATAGTATGCCATTGTAGGAATCTGAAGGTCGTCAAAAGGTGAGACGGCTTTGGTTTCTGACCCATTGGTTGTTCCATGCGACTTTCGTTGATCTTTTGCGATTTTCGCCTGACTGTCATCATCAGCTGCCGCGAGGATCGACTTGATGTCTTGATCTGGAGTGAATCCTCTAGACTTTAGTGTTGCCGACATTTTAATCTTACCTGGTAATGCACTGTGTCTTTTGTCCGTAACTACGCACTTCACCTGGGAAAAGGCGACTCTGCCGGCGCAGACATTGCTGGAGTACATAAAAAGTCTCTTGCCATCTCAAAGATAACGGGAAACAAAAACCTTCGACTCAAGTAGTACTGCCCAACAAAACATTTCTCAGATTGTCTCGTTAAGATACAGCAATACCTCACTCTGATCCGCAGCTGTATCGTCTTTCATCAGGATATCGCGATCAGATAATGCTGAGAACTCTTTGTTGAGCTTTTCATCTTCTATTTATGAAGCAGGATTATTTCGTTTTATCATACTTCGTCATATATGAGGTGTAAAGTTCAAGCCAAAATCATATGCGTGCTCTGACTGGTTGCATTTTTCCTGTATATAATATTTTTTATATTAAATATATTAAATAGAAAAAATAAATATAAAACCATAAACCAGGCCAATATTTTTATTTTTATTTTTCGAAAAAATAAAATAAATATACATGAATATTTAATATATTTCGCGAAAAATACGATTTACTAACAACACTGCACTTGATCACGCCCTCATTACTTATCTTCACGAAACAGAATAAAATTCTAGAAAAAAACCAGTGAGTTTTTCGAAACCAAAGCCTTGTTCTCATATCCAGATAGCAGTTTCTCAATATTTTCTTGAATTATTGCATCCCGTCTATGATCCATCCACCCGATGCCTATGCGCTTACAGGGCGTACGTCTTTCGCGTCTTCACGAACAGATTCCGCAGACGTGATCCAAAATGTCGCGGACCTGAAACCACCCAAGACCATATCTGAAAATATCTGAAACAGTGATGGAATCCGACCATACAAGGCAAATCTCGCTGTCGATATTCCAAATAATCAAACCTTCATGTCAGAGAGTCTCTGAGATCGCGCTGAGATCTCCAATCAGTGATTTTGACACCCTCACATATGAGCTACGGCAGATCCTGATCGGGCTCGCCGCTCACTATGAGAACTACAAGAAAGAGGCTAAAAACACCACTAAATCGGATTATGTTGTGTCTACGAAACTTGCAGATTACGTGTTTTTCCCAATCTCAAATCTTTTCAAACACCCACTGCTCCCGGAGCCAGTTATCCAATACATTCTTCAGATATTGTCGTTTTTGGTTGTGCACGCCTGGAGCCACGATATAGATGACAATCTACTCGAGCAACTTTTTGCGCTCACGGTTTTTTTGGCCGGCGGTGAGTCAATTCATCATAAACTGTCATCGGCTATAGCCGGGAAAGGCCCTGAATTGGTATCGGCCGCTTCTGCGTGTTTGGTGGCACTTGTGAAGTGTATCCCAAGAGATTACTACACAGGAGTGCAAAACTTGGAAAAACGGCTTTCTATCTTGGGAGATACTACTACTATTCTTTTGGATGCGCTAGAAACGTTTGGACCGGGTTCAGCCGAAGAAATCACATCGATTTTGCGGACTTTGGCATGGCTTTACTCGACCAGAGTCACCGCAGAACAAGCCTCGTTTGTTTTTCCTGGAATCGTCTCAAAAATTGTGAACTTTCATTCGAAAAGTAAGAATTTACCAACAGAAAGTTTGTTGGCTGTTTTGGACATTTTAAGGGCACTTATAGTGAAAGTCTTCTCCGATAAGAGTCTTGTCTTGACGATCACCGATGGATCTGGCGAAATGCAGAGTCCACAGGCACTTTCGTCACTTTTGACTGACCTGAACGAAAGTACAGTTCCGGAAGAGACCCTTGTTCGGGTATCAATCACAAGTTCTGAGAAATCTCATCGAACTACCGCATGGCTAGATGCCACATCGAAACAACTCAAATTATCCATCATGATATTCATGAAGAATTTTATACTTGGCGCCAATTCGAGAAAGCGGATTGCTTCTAGCCTAAACTTGTTTAACGGTATCGTCGATTTCGTGTCTGATATCGTGCGCACGTGTTTCAAAGCACTATTCAGGGAGTTGATTCCAAGCACGGTGGATATTTTGGCTGCACTTTTTTACGTGGCCACGAAAGACCAACCTGGAATCAAGGAAAGTGAGATTTTGAGCAAAATCGAGTCCGTTTATGCGATTCTCGCGCGCTCTGAATTGGAACTCCTTTACAAAGTACTATACTCAAAAACAGAGAACCTCATAACAACTCAATTCCCGCAGATCTTGTCTTCTGCGAGCGAGGATAAAATATGTTTATGTGTTTCGGCGTTGAAAGTGCATTTGCACGTGACATCCAGTCTCAGCAAAGCGTTACTCAAGCCTCAAGCGTCTCTTGATCTGCTCAGCCTGCTAGTGCTCACGACTTTGTCCACGCACATGACCCAGAACGTCAGCCGTGACGCAACCACAAAGCCGGGTGCCGGAAAACAGGAGCTCTTGCATTTTCTAAGCGGCCAAAATGCTGAAGAGAAATCAAACACCCTTGATGAAATCGAGCTTCCCCCACATATTGACGCGAGAAGGCTCGGAAACGTGAAAAAGAGGGAAAATACCCTTGTTCCTGTAGACAAGACAAACGTGGTCAAACGGCTAGATCTAGATTTGCACACCCAGACAGAATCACCACGGCTTTTCAGCAAAATCTACTCTAAAGACTCAGAAACCCAGATCCAGAGCCTTGTTCTGTTTTTGGGTAAACAATGCGGCGCGAACTCTGAGCATATTTTCTTGTCATTGGTTGTTGGATCAGATCCAAAGGGCAATAAGATTGAGGAGCTCACACAGCGAACTGTCTCGTTGTGGCTATCCAACACGCTCTTCCAGAGCCATTCTTCCCCCGATTCCGCAAAATTCGACATTGACGAGTTTCTCGATCTTGACGAAACCGATGAATCGGCAGATGTGGATGAAGAAACGAGCTATTTATTGGTCCAGACTGCACAGGAGATGCTTGACGACACAAGGGCCTTGCTTGAAGAGTCAAATTATGACCCCAGGAGCCGCGAATACAGAATATGTGAAAATGCATATTCTGTTGCGTTGGCCACGATTGGAATCCTCGCCAGCAAGCTCAACAAAGCCGATTTCCAGGCAGACGTGCTTATGGATTATCTATATCCTCTTTTGGAGGCACTCACATACACTCCAGAGAGCCAGGTGCATATGCAGGCCAAAGTGTCTTTGAATCAAATTGTGACACTGCATTATAATGGGTCCTTGGAGAATCTCATTAAGGATAACTCCGACTATTTGATCGATTCCTTGAGTATGAACTTTTCTGTGGCCAGTGGGCTCACACCGTCCTTGCCTGGGATTCTTTTGGTCGTCATTAGAATCAGTGGCGTGGACTTGCTCTTGCTGAACCAGCTTCAGGACATTCTCAGCGAGATTTTCATCGTCATTGATTCGTTTCACGGCTACTCAATGCTTGTGGAGAACTTTTTCCATGTTTTTGTGGAAATCATTTTGAAGGTCAAAGAAGTTTATGGCGCCCTTCTTCTGGATTTGTCCAAATTGGACCAAAACGAGATTTCGCCGTACAAACCGTGGGGAATCACGGACCGAAACGCCATGTTTGATCTCATTGATGAGGGAAACAAGATTGTGGACCCATTTGCGAATTACGACCTTGAAAAAGAGTATTTCCATAGGAAACCAGGTGTACCTTTTGGTGCACAAGAGATTGACTCAGACGATGAAGAGCCCGAAAATGAAGAAAATCAAGAACAAGCCGAACAAGAGCCTGCTGAGCCATGGCCCTCGCCAGTGCCGAAAAACATCTACACATCCGTGCAGCAGATTTTCACCTATGGGCTCCAGTTATTATCGCATCCATCCGTGAAGCTCAAACTCCAAATCTTGCATACGCTCAAGGAAGCATATCCCATTATGAGCTCGAACTATAAGGCCTTGATGCCTCTTCTCGCACAATACTGGCCACTTTTGCTCGTCATGAGTTGTGGGTCCTCCTCATTATCTGAAGACATTGATGAGGATAGGCTGTTGCAGAAGAATCAGCTTATTGAGCCAACCTTGGAACTTATGCTTGTCATATTCGATGAAGATAAAAAGCACGAGAAATTCATGGCGAGCAGATTCATTGAAATGTGGGAATTCTTGAAGAAAAAGGCCCCAGTGATCCTGAATATCTTAGATGCAGGACATTCTGGAAATGTAAACAAAGCTGTCTCCAAGAGACTTAGACCGAAAAACGGCCAGCTTTACTCGCGTCTACTCATTACCGGAATCAACATCTATGAGAGGTCTGTACCGGATTTAGATGCACATGAGATGGTGAAGTGTTGTCGCATGTTGGGCTTTGATGAAAACGGAAAGCTAGGCAGAGATGTCAGCAACCACTTGTGGGTATCATCTCAGGCAGAGAATTTTGCCTTTTGAGAGAATGGGGGAGATAAGTTTGACGCTTATAAGTCATGAGTTCAGCTCCGAGTCGATTCGGTCAGTGAAACGGGTAGTGATCTGTCCACTTCTGATTTGGGCCCCTACGATTGTGAGTGAAAAGTTTGCATGTCTAATATGCTTAATTCATGATGAACAACTTTCCATTGTTGTTTTACATCTATTATTGGGAAATGCGACAATCGAGAAAGAGAGCGGCGGGTATTCATAAAGATTGTCTTTACTTGTTCCTTTCTGGAATTCCCCTCTGCTGACTTACATCAAAATGTCTCGAAATCTTGCCTGTTTGCTTTTTCAAGTGAGGACATACTAGTGGCGGCCATATCCGAGCAAAAAGCGCCATATTACACACACGCCTTAGCTGCACAAGAAGCATTATCGAAAGGTCCTTTTCTGTCAGCATCAAGCCGAGATTTTTGAAGTCTGCTAAAATAAATCTAGACGCTGCACCTCGGAAATAAGCCCACACTTGCGAAGTGGTTTTTTGTCACGCGCAATTACTCTTCATATTGGAACTTATCTTATGTTGCACCAAATGGCGGGGGCTTGGCGAGTACCGCAGACATCGCAGACCCAATAAGCTTCATTACGATCAATTTGAGCACGGGAACCCACTGCCGCAGCATCTGGATTGATGTACGACTATTCATGCAAATGTGGATTTTTCCCAATTTGAAAAAGTTGAATTACAAATTTACGACCCCATGACTGACTTAACTAAACGTTTGTTTATTGGATCGATACAGGATACCCCTAAAGAATCACTCATCAAATTCGAGCCCACCGTCATGTCTTCTTACTCGTCCATGCATCGCCACCACATGAATCCAAGTCCAATTTGTCATACAATGTCCTCCATCCATAACTGACGGCGTTGTTCACCGGTACATCTCCCAGAACATCCTTGCTCCATTCGCCACACTCGATATTCGCCCCACCACGGAATTTTCTAGAGCACTGGCGGAATTGCTGATTCTGGGTCGCTAGCAATGTTTGCAGCCAAACTTGGCCCAACGTATACGCTGGGAGATTAAACGTCCAAATCCCGCTTTTGGCGTCCGCGCCTGCAGTACCCGGGCCTGTGTACAGTGCTGCCACTGCGCCCAATTCGGAATTGAAGTCCTGGACAGGCACGATTCTATATGAGGAAGAAGGCGTGATGGCGATGGAGATGGGCATGGCTCCATATTCATTCAGAAACACACAGGATGCAGGTTTCCATTCGCCCATTGTCACCTCGTGCTTTGTGATTTTGTGCTGGACCCATGAGGCCGATATCGCCGCCAGCTTGCCGTCTGGAGAGCCGGTCCCACTAGGATTTACAGCTTTGAATTTGGAAATTCCAAAAAGATCGTTTTGCACCAGTACGTAAAAGCTTGTGGTTTCAGGACTAGCCGCGGCCAAGCTCGTGACCCCGTCGATTGCCAATTCCAAAGTGTCATAGATGTGCACTTTGGGGTTTTTTTCAGCAAACACGGCGGCTGCCAAGATGGTGGAAAAGATTATAAAAGTGCGCATTTTTTTTTTTTGAGCTTGAAAGTCTTGAAAATACCGGTTTTCTCGCTTTTTGTTTTCTTTTCTTTCTTTCTTGCTCAGGTTAAAATTATACTGAATCGGGATTCATGCATTTTCATGCGAATATCATGGTATATATAAGACAACCGCTTGGCCAAAGTTTGCATGCGCATTGGAAATTGGATATTGATTATGGTCATACCTTTCAAAAACCACAGCCACCAAAGGTACAAATAAAGGGTGAGGACAAATCACTGAGTGTCAATTTCCTTGATTATGAGAAACAAGGCTATGTGAAGGCCGATGAAATTTGGCCCTATATAGGTTTCTTTGTTATGCATGCAGTGCCCCGTAGTGTTGAGCGTTGATACATAATGGATCCCCGCAAAATAACGAGATTTTCATTATCTTTTCTTCGGTTTTCCCCACGAAAGCCTCAGAAGTGACTCATGGGCGTGGTATGATAATGTAGTGATTCATAATTGTAGTGTGGCTCAGCGAGTATAGAGATGGAATGAAGATATAATCTTGGCCAATACTTTGTGTGAAATAAAATCCGGCCCAATTGAAATATTCAATATGCCTCCCCGTAAGGATTTGGCACATATCTTTGTTTTGATAGAGCCCGATTGCAGTTATCGCGTTCTAAGCGTGCTATTGTTGCTTCGGTAACGTAAGAAAACTGGCCAGGAATTTGAGTCAATGTTTTTATGAACGGATCTCAACGGAGATACAGCCAGAGAAAATGATGATATGAATCTTCATGAGAACTCTAATCTGGGCTTTTGTCACACTCATGGGACGATTTGGGCTCATCATAATTGACCGCTTCTCTCTTCTCAAAGTGAGGTAAAGATACAATTACGCTTTTTTTTTCTGCAAAAAAATACAGATGCGTTACATTGAGCGCTGACGACGGAATTTGCGAGCCGATTGAAAACCCTATTGTTCGAATACAAGCTGATTTAGTTTTTTTCTTCGTTTATTGGTCACTTTATGAATTCAAGTCGCATAGCCTCCATTGATAGAGCACAAGTTCATTTACATCATTATGTAATTTCTTTGAATTTGTGAAAAGCGCTTTGTGAAAACATTATAAGAAAAGAAACAAGAAAGACCTAAAATGCAACTGTTTGCGATATAATAGACGTTTGCTCTTATCAGAACCACGTACTATGAATGCGAGGCTTAGCGGCACTATTGTCATATTGATACGACCCCGCACATTCCACTGCTCATAAGCACATACGTTGTGGGGGTGAGCCTTGTGATTGTTCGACAATCTGATAGAGGAAAAGAAATGCCAGAAAGAAAAAAAAAAGTAGACTGATTGGATTCCAGTGGCAGACTCACTCCAATAAAATGTGGGTCAAGTTTGACTTTTTGACAATACGAGGCTTATAGACGAAGTAAAGTTCTTGAAGAGTAAACGGCTCTACAGTCCATGGTTGACGTATATACTCTTTTTACGTTTTGTTGAGAAATTTTTGAGGAGTTGGTTTCTATGTTTTTCCCTTGTTTTTATTCTTATTTTTATTCTTTTCTTTAATTCTGTTTGATATATTAAATAAAGGGCTGCGAGGCAGGGCTGTTCACCTAGAATCTCCATGAAAATTCATACATATTTCAATCCTTGGATTCTGGCCTGCTTCTCTTCCATGAACTGTAGCTCAGATCTCGGCTGATCAGCGCGTGATTATCAATCAGGTCGACATGGCCACAATGACTGTACTCCCTTCACCTGCCTCTGCAATTCCAGCAACAAATGGGTCAGTAACGTGGGAACCATCTCGTGATTCCCAATATCTCTTGGAGTATACCTTTTTGGTGGCTTTTCAGCAACTGATTCAATTTTTTCAGATTCGCAAAATGTATTGATTTGCATATATAGAGAAATCGAGGCGATTTGTGTACTCTGGCTTATTCAAAGGTATCGATACAAGGGCATTGATGTTAGGAACCCCATTTGCCCTAGCCGCTTTCCATGTGGCTTGGCCGTGCTAAGCCTTTCTTACCACAGACTACCAACATGTGTTGCCAGACACTTAACCATATAGTGATGGCTCCCCCTCTTGAAAGCTGGG
Organism: Metschnikowia sp. AWRI3582; assembly: GCA_002894445.1. NCBI lineage: Eukaryota > Fungi > Ascomycota > Pichiomycetes > Serinales > Metschnikowiaceae > Metschnikowia > Metschnikowia sp. AWRI3582. The sequence continues at coordinate 217,429 of LPNK01000038.1, read as the reverse complement.
AAGTCAGGCTGGTTTTACGAGATAAAGTTCACAATAAATATCTGTCAGGTATGAAGAACCTACCATGTGCAATATTTTCCAAAGAAAGCTGCAAGCTTCAAAGCTTGAGTGGCAAGAACTGCAGAAATCTTAGGAACATCACCCGCCCGCTAACCGAATTAACTCCTCACGCAATCAAAAGGCAATTCACGTTTTAGGTCACAGGCAAAAATGAAGTCAGTAGATTCATGTATGAGAGAGTTCTTGGACAGGTTTAATTACAAGCACGACATAGCCGTACATTATTCACGACTGTTTGATGATAGCATAGCACGTCTTGAGCCACGGGGATTCCGACAATGCGATTATACAAGACCACGAAAATTACCTGATCATGGCCAAGCTCTAGTTGGCGAGAAATCGTGATAGCCAACAATTGCTCGATGGCCTTTTTTCTATGCAGATATGGGTATGAGAAAATCCAAACCCTGAATCAGCTTCAAGCCTTTTAGGTTCGGTTTTCTACTTAAATTTGGGTTTTTGTATTTTATTTTAATATTCAAATATAAGCAGTAACATTAATTACTTTCTAACTCTAAGAATATGGCCAGCTGAAAGGAAACCCCTTTAACTAACTGCCACCACCGCAGGTGCCGAAGTTCATCTTGTCGTAGCCGGTACTCCAGCCAAAACTCACGCCATTCGTCACAGGCATGTTGCCCCTGACATAGCCACTCCAAGCGCCACACTTGATACCACCTTTACCGTAATGATACTTGTGGCATTTCTGGTGCTGCTGATCCTGCCACACCACCAATTGCTGCTGCCAAACCTGGCCGTAGCTGTATGCAGGCACCGTATAAGCAACGGCCTCTGATTTCGAGAAAGTCTTTGTTACCGAGTAGCCAATGTTAAGCGATCCCTTCGTGCCGAAGTTCAAGTCAAAACCAGCATCCCATGTGGCACTATAGGTCGAGGATTGCGTGACTGTAACAACCACCGGCGCTGCCCCGTATCCGTTCTGGTGCACGCACGACGCAGGGTACCATCCGCCCCAGTAAGTTCCCTGTTGAGCAACCTGGCGCTGAGTCCACGAAGCACCCAATGGAGCGTTACCGGCATTCCATCTTTTGGTCACGTTGGTGGTGGGATACTCAATCGTGAAGTTCGAGATCCCAAACACCTCATCGTCCACCAAAACATAGTAGTCCGTGTCGTCTGAATCGTCGTCCGTGGCCAATTCCATCTCCGTGATGGTGTCAATGGCAGCGGTCATATTGTCGAATCTGAGCAAGGCGCCGGAAGGAGTGTCATCTGCAAGGACGGCCATGGCAGAGGCCATGAAGACGAGAACGAGGGCCCAGATTTTGGTTGCAAATCCAGGTTTATGGCTCGAACCGGCATTCTTCTTCACATAGCATCCGTCCGAAGCTGTTGCCACGCATGGATAAAGGAAAGTCACCGTTGTTCCATTTTGCGTGGAGGTGATGGTTGTTGTGGGCGTAACGCTCGTTGCTACCGAGGTGACGTCCATTTCTAGTTATCTCTTGCAAACACATTTCAGTGAGATGGACATTGGGGCATATTTATACTTTTGGCTGCCGATTTGCTGGACGGCCCTTGTGGTGTGATTAATCCGAAGAAACGCATCTCGGAACAACTTGTCCACTTACGGACTGCGCGTCGGCGTCACCAAGTGTTTTTTTGCTTGGCGTGTGTAGTTATGCGACGCGAAGTTGTTTTATGTGCAAGAAGATCGTGTAAACCTGCCGAGCCGAGATTTGAAAACACCGAGCGGCTGCGCATACAGTAAGCACGGTTACCCGCATGTTGAGTTCGGAAAAACCTGTTTGGGTCCAGCACTTTATCCAAGCAGCTCCATTTGATTTTACAATGCTATTCTCATGAAATGTAATCATCCACTACTGTCATGTAATGCTTATATTCACATCTCACAAAAAGATTAGCCAAAAGATGAAAGTGTGAACTTCTAGAAAAAGCCAAAACCTTTCGATTTCTGACACGCCGTGCCGCAGATACGTAGCTCGAAAATTCGTGCTCCGCGTGTGCATGCATGTCAGTTGAATGCATCAACCGTAAGTAACGGGTAACCTCTAAGTACCTCTCGTATTCGGTCTCAAGCTTTTGCTTTTCCTATTTCGGTCATCCAAGTTTTGGTCTGAGATATCCAAAAGTTGATTTTTGTTCGTAAAATGAGAAAAATGCATAAAACTTCGAATCAGCATACAGAGCCTAATATTGCTGGTCGAACTCCAAGCAAAAAGAAGGAAAAAAAAATCAAACCAACCAAAACAGAGCTTTCTGGTTATACGATAACACCAAACTTCGAATTGGCTTGCTGAAACGGTCTGCAGAATCGCGCGCCTGGCGCCGCATCAACGCCGTCATTCTGACCAACGGCGATTTGCAGCCAATCATTTCTCGTAAGTATCGACGATGCCACTTCCTACATACTACCTAATGCAGAACAGACTTGCTACTGTTTGTTTACAGTGGTGATTAAATCTCGGTTTTACACCCCGATCTGGAAGCCAAAAAGGTTTATCATCTCGTATGTTGCGCAATCCAAATTCGTTGCAAAAACGTATCTCGCCAGCCATTCCCGATGATATCTCGGACTTATCACATTGAGTATATGCACTTACATTGACTTTCCCTGTCCGTCCCGATGAATGGTGAAAATATCACGCAATAATCCTGTAAAAGATTGCCTGTATCTCTTCCATGGTCATATTATACCGTATCATAGCGCAACCATTTTACCCTTATGGTATCTCATCAGATAAATCGTCGTCTTCCGAATAACACTCACATTCACACCCCAAAAAGTAACATTTTCCAAAGCAAAAACTACAACCTGTATTTGACAACTAAAAACAAACTTCCAAATAATAATAACAATAATAATAACAATAACGCCGAGTTCACGTCCCGCCGCCGCATGAGCCAAAGTCCATGTTTTCCCTGCCAGTGCTCCAGCCATAGCTCGCACCATCAGTCACGGGCAAATCGCCCCTTAGGGACTCGCTTCATTTCCCATACGTGATCACGTTATTTCCAAGTAATTTGACACACCGGCGCACCTGCTGGTCCTGCCACACCATGAGTTGTTGCTGCCATACTTGTCCGAAGCTGTGTGCAGGCACAATATATGTTCTTACGCCCGAGTTTTCATTTTTGCCCGTTGTTTCATACCCAAAATGCAGCGCGGCCATTTTTCCATACTCCAAATGGAACCCGGCTTTATATTTGGCGCTGGCAGACATGCCTTATGTCACCGTAACAGTCACGGGCGTATCTCCGAGGCCGTTTTGGTGCACGCACGACGCCGGGCGCCACTTATCCCTCCACGTGCCCTGTTGGACCACGTGATGTTCGTGCCATACAATACTCGAGGGTTGCAGACTCAGGTTCTGGCCGGCTGTGGCCACATTTGGATAATGCAAAGTGAAGTCAGTTACACCCACGAGCTTGTGCCCCACCAAAAAATAAAAGCTCGTCACGTGCGGGTCCTGCATGACCATGTCAGTGAAAGCCTCGATCGCGCACGTCATATCTTCGAATCTGAGAAACAGGTGCGGCTGTTCCCGCGGCATTGCCGCGGCTGCGTGTATCGACATGAAAATGAGGGCTAGGGCTGGTATGATGGTCTGGCTTTTGAGAGAATCTGACATTATGAATGGATTGTGAGAAGTTTTGAGCCTATTGAAGGCTGGTGGCTTGGACCTAGTGAATTTCTTACATGAAGATTCTGATGCTTCTCCTTTCTTATATTCCTCATCGCTATGGTTCTCCTCACTTGTAGTGTCACCCAGACAAGTTGTGCTGCCGTCGAACAATTGCATTCTTTTCAAAAGACCAAAAGTTTTCCCGGTGTTTTGATCAATATGTATACATATATGTATCTTTTTTCTTTCTCTCTTTGGGCGGCTGTATATCACTATTGGCGAGCTGCATGTGCTTTTTGTTTTTTGCGTGGCATTTGTTGCGCTTTAATTGCGCATTGTTTCAACTGGAACTAGCTGGGGTATAGCAGTGTTATGTGGTAACTTTGCATCACACAATTATCGTGGTTTTGAAAAGTTTTGTAGTTTCACCCAATGTAAACTTATTGCGACTACACGAAAGAGAAATAAAAAGGTTTATTCGCAAAAACCGCTTTGTGTATTAGTTTACGAACACTCCCCTACCTGGTGAATAACATATGTTCCAATTAACAAGCTAGACATATATAAGAGTTGGGCAAGATTTCTGTACTGGTGTAATGTGAGCGAGAACTCAACTAGCTCACTCACTCAAATTCCCAGACAAAGATCAAACAGGAGAATCTTTGGCCAACTCACAGCTCCTCGATCTATTTTCTTATTGTTTGGTGTGTAATTCATGCCACAATAGATATTTCATACTATAATCTGTGCTTTTATCGTTATGCTTTTGTATTTGAATGCTCGTGATTAAGTAGCGCCTTTTGTGCAAATCAATGACTCTGGTTCTTATTGTCTTTTCATATGAACAATGCTTGCTGCATAGCAAGTGCAAGAAGACGATTTCAAGATTGCGGAGCGGGGGTCTTACAGCCAACAATAAGTAGAAAAATTTCCAGCAATTTCATCTTGGAACAAAATGAGTTGGATTTTTCATTTGCTAGACACTTATGAAAAGTCTATAACTCAAGATTACTTCAGCTTTCATGCTATAGTGAGAAAGTCTAGCGAATGTAGTCATTCAGTAGGTGATCCATAAGATACCTCACAGACTGACTATATGCGATGAAACTGTATTTTATCACATGATCAAAATATCGAGTCAATATCCAAACATATGCTTGCCAGACTGAATCATTTGGTTGGATTTGGCAGGTCTAATAGATGGCGATGGTTACAGGAAAGTTTGCATTTGTCACACGAACCAACAATTCCCGTGAGTGAATTTCGATTACTTACAGGGATATTCTTCCTTTTGCTCAGGAAAAGCTTTTTCAAATCACTAAGACAATATTGCTTTTCAGAAAGCATGTAAGAAAAGAACCATTGCAGCGATCAGCATTACGACTTGGTGCTGCAACGAGGAATCCATTTGAACCCCCTCTTTTTTCTTGAGAAAAGTATTAAAAATGCCTGAAAATATTTCGGCACGAAGTATATTAGACATTATGATATTCAGAACTTCACTCGTAATTTCTCTCTCAGCTCACTTTTTCCAAACCTCACGTCCCCCCGCCACAATTGTTGAAATCCATTTTTTTGCCAATCGGTGTTCCACACAAAATGCACACCATTCACAACGGGCATTTCACCCCTCATGATAGCGCTCCAGGGGTCACATGAAATGCCCCCTGCCCCATAGGCATGCATCGTACAAATACGCCGCTGCTGGTTTTGCCAAACCACGATCTGCTCCAGCCATACTTGGCCGTAGCCATATGCAGGCACTGTGTACCAGCCAGTTTCTGAAACTGTGTTTTTTTTGGCAACTTCGTGACCCAAGTGGAGGCTGGTTAGCATGGCAAAGTCGGGGTTAAAGCCTGTTTTCCAGCTCCCATCGTATGAAGCGGCCCGAGTTAAGGCGACCAAATAGGGGCTGGCCCCGTGTCCGTTCAGATGGACACATGACGCTGGCCGCAAATCAGACTTATAAATTCCTTGTTCTGCGGAATGGTATTCTGTCCACAGAGCGCCAACCTGAGCCGTTTCTGCGCTCCATCTCTTATTGAATCTTTTTTCATTTAGGGTCAAATTGGAAATCCGAATGATTTTCTCATCTATCATCACGTCAAACTCGGTTTTCTCTGTATCTGCCTTTGCCATGGCAGTAACTGTGTTGATGGCCGATTCTCTGTCTTTGAAAACAAGAACGGACTCCAGAATTTCGGCAGCCACAAATTTTGCAAGAAAGATTAGAGAAATAGATCCAAAACCTAAAATTGTTTTCATGTTGGAGATTTTTATAGCAGGGTATGGTGGGGGGTATGAATTTTTATAAGGGATGGGTAGCAAGCTTTTGTGATTATGCAAAAAATATAAGAACACTCTTTTATAGAATTCAGAGAAAATATTCTCCCATTTAAAAGAATCAAACTTTCATCTGTACAGTACAGATGGCCATTTGACTGAAATACATTAGGCTTTACGACGTTGCAAAGTGCATTCTCACATTCAGGCTATGCTCATTAACAATGCAAAATGGGTCATATAGCCATGAACGGAAACAGATAAAAGCCATGGAACATGGTTTAGGAATTTCATTTATGTTGCTGAAAAAGGATTTTCAAGATACAGATCCACATTTTTTTCGAAAAAAGAAACTCATCGTGACGACATGGATCTGGGGATTTTTTTCCTGTGGGATTGACTATAGAATAATGATAGAGTATGGCTAGAGTGGGGCTGAATAATCCATCACACATTATATAATTTCCGAATTTTATCCAAATGTAATCCTTTTGGCTGAATTCTTTCTTCTCGGTAACATGCATGAACTCTGCAATTGACGAAAATCTCGCTAGGCTTTTTTGTGTATTCATATATAGCTTTGTGCAGAGATACAGGTAAGCAATTCTGGCTCCCAGTCCTTAATCAAATGTATCAAGCAAAAAGAAAAAAAAAATAGTTCTTTGCATTGCGGGTCGCTACCAAATGTGCGCGAGACATTTCATGGATAATTTCTCATGAGAATGCCACACATTTTCATTTCAAACAACGGCGATGTTTAAACTTTTCTTGAAACATATTTATATTTAGCACTACGCGAGGACTAAAATAATCCGAACATACTTTCAAACATCTGCTGAATCCCCAAGTTTTAGTACCACACGATTCGCGGATTTCTGTTCTCTTTTATATTTTTAATGCACCAGATTACTTTCTTTCTCCATTAACTTTTTTTTTGCAGCTACAGGCAGGGGCTCATTAGGATAATCATATAAGCTAGCCTATGTGGTACCAAAGCTTGTCCAATTATGAACATAAGTGAAAAAACAAATTTCCCATTTCGATTGCAAATGTTTGTATGAAAAGCTTAAATTTACCTTATGGAGCCTTAGGGCACGTCGAATTGGCAATAAAAATCTCAAAATTAAAACTTGCTTTCATACAATTGGGAGTATAGTCATTCAATAACACAAACAATAAAAGTCTGGTACCTAAAATTCCCCCCTTTTCTTCTCTTTCACCACATCTTGCCTCGACAATGATTCCAATCCACATTACCGCGGCCAACGCGCCAGCCAAAGCTTTGGGCATTCTTTATGGGCAAGTTCCCTCTTACATTTGCCGACCAGCTCGCGCATGCGATTCCCTTATATGTCTTTTTGCATTTTCGATATTGATGGTCTTGCCACACAAGCATCTGTTTTCGAAATAACTGACCGACCCCAAGAGCCGGCACAAGATATTTACCCGTGGTCGAGTCTCGAATCTCGTCTACGCAAGAAAACCCCCTTTCCAGGGCTTTTCTCAAAGCAAGGTGGAAACTAAACCCAGACTCCCAAGTAGCACTATAGTACCAAGTCAGAGGAATGGGATAAACTGCAGGAACCAACCGGAGGTTTATTTGAGGGCATGTGGTCGGCATCCATTCACCCCACAGAACCCCTGAATTGTTGACACGGAACTCTATCCACGAGGCTCCCACGGAAACTTTAGACGCAAATGATCTCTTTTTTTCTGGGTATACGGTTTCCAAGGTGAAGTTTGAGATCCCAATGAGTTTTCCATTGACCATGAAAACGTACTCCTTGCTGGCGGTTTCGACACTTGACTTTTCTGAAAGTGACTCAATGGCTATTTCCATATCAGGAAATTCATGAACATCTTCCAAGGATGAAGCCAATGTTGTCGCTAGAGTCACTGCGGCAATCACGTAAAAACACAACATGGTATTTTTACAGATCCTTTTGAACATGCGTGCGTTGAGTCAACGGATTGAGACTCATCTTTTTATATACTACATTACATATGCCTTGCGCCTGCGCCTTCTGGTCTGAAATGAAGCATGCGTTCTTCTCAAATTTCAAATCTTGAAATGGAATTTTCAACCGTTTTTCAACGGCCAAACTACATTGTTTTCTGTTTTCTCATTAATCGCCCATTGTTTGCTTTCTAGAGTGCAGCTTTGGGGATCACTGAGCGCTACGTGAGGCTATGCTTCCATAGATTACAGAGAGCAGTTGGCGCTCATATTGTTATTTGATTCTATGGTTTGTGAGAATGAGATAATTAACTATCAGTTGCAATCTGTTTCCACCGGTGGACCGGTGATGGATGTTCAAAGACTTACGTGCATTTCAAACGATTCCGAATAGGCATGAATCTGTTTTTTCTTTGTTATGCGCTAGTTGAGATTCCTCTGTTACACTTGACTCTATCTCACGCATGTAGATTTCTACCAGAGAAACAACCAAAAGCTTCTCGTGTTGTTGTATAGTTGCTACAGTGAGACCTGTTTAAAAGGATCTTGGTTAGGGAGATAACCTGGCTATATTCATCAAAACATAGCGCGAGAAATTGTTTTTCACACCAAAAATGCGCCCTTTCAGATGATGACCTGGGTACCATTTCTATTTCTGCTCAATAGATGTGATCCTTATAAACAGTCTTACTGTAGTTCTTTGATTCAATCAGAAACTCACACTTAGGAAAGAATTTCTTGCTTTAACCTTTGAAACGAAAAGATATGCAATTATCGCGACTTTGAGAACGGCTTGAAAAGCGTGATAGGGAACAACGGAAACACGATGTGGGCACCATTGGATTTCGAAACACCAAAACTGGGATTGAATCAGTCACATGACTTTACACTTCCACGAATGATCCAAAAAATCGGGCTCTGCAAGTTAATACGTATTTGTTCTGGCCGCTCTAGAATGGATGCCGTGAACAAGCAATCGTACACCCTCCAACAATACAAACTACGGCACAGTATTCGGCGAGTCGGTGTGACATTCCTATTCCGAAGAAATGCTTGTCTATGTGTTGCTATCCTAAATACTATTCCTCACAATGAATTGTGGGGTTCACATCGTCGTAATTGTATGCGTCATAGGACACTGGAATGTACCTGATAAATATACAGCAAGCTCTAGATTTTACAGTGATGATAATTTATACACTCAATAGATACCTCATGACCATCAATTTTAAGTATAAGTTTTTCTCAGCTCACTTTTGGGCTGGACTCTTTTGCGAATTTCTTCAGCCGGACTGTCGGCGGAGTTTTCATGGCTGAGCCTTAATGAACTACCTGGAACTAAACAGGCGGAGCGCCGTTTTCTAGGACAAAATGATTTATTAGCATGAGCACTCCGGCGATTCAATAGGATTGGCCGAAAGTAACAAGGTTTCAATCATGGTTAGTGCCCACCTACAGCTCGAAGGCCAATCCTACGTCCACATGAGTGTGCTGTGACATTCAGTGAGCGATGAGGGAACTTCAAGTTTCAAATAGATAAGGGGCTATACACAAGAACAAGCTGAGGTGGTTTAATTCATTATTAGCCGCCAAAGAACCTATAAGCTCAAGCATCTGATACCTCAGCAAAGCCACTTGAAAAACTATATATTTCACACAAGCTCCCTTCTAGACCAAGCACACAACAGAAGGCTCCGCAAGCACCGCTGCGCAACTCATCAAAACAATGATGAGAGCCCACATTCCGGCTGAGAACCCCGCAGCTTGCCCCACGCCTCCATTCTGAGAACCTCCACTGGCTCGGCTCTTTTCATCAGATCTTACTGCCCCGCCCAGAAACCGTGAAGATGACCCTTTGCTCCCGTTTTCACCTGCTTTTTCACGCACTTGCTTCTCGTCCACCACAGCGCATCCGCCGGGAAATGTTGCCCAGCATGGGTGGAGGAAAGTGATTGTGCTACCACTGATAGTCGTGGTGAGAGTGGTGGTAGGCTTACCCATGGGGGTACAGACTCTATCAGCCATTTTTTTGGGATTTTTGTTTTGAGGAAATTCTGGCTTTAAAATGAAATCTAGAGAACTTAGACTTGTCGTTTTGCTGGATGTGGTAATCGACAAGAACATTATTTCGGGAATTCATCTCGGGAAAGTACTACAACAAACGAAAAGCTCAGTGCTCATAAACGTGTTTTGCAAGAGGAATGAGGAGCTTTCGCGAGCTGTTGTCGCTTATATATTTAGCATTCACATCTATGAGAATAGAATTTGGACTCGATATAAGGTCATAACGTGTTTGATTTTGCAACTCTCGATACATATTAGCCACTACGATCCATGCCTTGCGAAATGAACTTTTTTCATTCCTTTTTTTTCTTTAGCTCTTCCGAGAAAAGAAGAATCAGCTTTTTAGTGTTGTTGGCGAATCCAAATAATGCCAAAGTTTTCTTTCTTTTATTCATGGAGTTTATTGTTTCAATTTTTCCATTGTCTCAATTCGTGCGAATACACACCCAACGCGTGGCCAGGCGTTATTGTTGCACACTATTGTTACCCTTTTGAGCTATCACATTCGGGGCTGTGTTTTTGTTTTTTCACTTTCAAATTTAGGAAGGATTATCAGATCTGATTAGTTGCTCAATCAAAAAAAAAAAATTGTTATTCCACAAGTTTGTTACCAGTCAGGGTTTTTACAAAAGAGCAATTCAATTTGCGTTATTCAGAATTCTCAACTTTGTCTCCGCGTATACTATGGCAGTCTACTGGCTGTGAGCTTTGTCGAATAAATGATTTTTTTTTTCTTTTTTGCAGATTAGCCAAGTGAGTCTTCAAGTGCAATAAACGGCTAATTCATTGTATTTTGCCAAACAAATAGCACTACCAGTAACCATATTCCTAAGGCACTAATGACCTCACGCTGCATGAAATAGACTCACTGAATACCATATTTATGCTTTTGATCTCATCTGTGAAATTGTTATACTTATCGTTGAAGTGTATTCTATGGAATAATCTACTTCGACCTACTCAGAACTAGTAGTAAACCGTAGACAATTTTTTTTTTCTTCAACTTGTACTCAGCCAATTAAGCGTGACTGATGTAAGGTCGTGGCGCACATTCGACACACAACCAAACGGGTACAGCGCAGCCATCACACGTACTTGTTTCATGTCACCACTCCCTAGCCAGCCACACTCATTCTGACACAAATTGGTGAAAAAAACGAGTCTTTTGTGAAGAAAACCACGCGTGGAGCGTGATGACTTTGGTGTGTACACGACCAATTTTTTTGGACTTTTCCAAGGAATGACAAGAGCCAACCATCGGATCAAGTCATGACAAAAACACTTAACCATATGCAAACTGAACAAATATTCGAAGTCCGAATCTAATAAAATCAATCTCAAAGCTCATTTGAGGCGCACACAAAATTTCCCAAAGCTGTCCTTCTAGGCCATGGCGGCTGTTGCAGAGGTGACCAACAAGATCAAAAACGCCCACATTCCAGCAGAAACCCCTGATTTCTGACTAGCGCCAGCATTTTTGGTCACGTAGCATCCACCCGAAGTCGTGACCATGCATGGATAGAGGAAAGTGGCGGTAGTGCCATTGTTAGTAGCGGTTATGGTAGTCGTGGGCGTGACACTGGTTGCAATTGACGTGTATCCGTTCATTCTTCAATTGATTTATTTTTTGTGCGTGTTTAAAAAAGCGAAGAAAATGAATGAGCTCGAAAACGCGGGATTTACCATCATTTTGTATCCTTTTTGGCCTCTTAAGCACTTGGTGTTTCGGATACGACCTGCTGATCGGTTGCCCCATCGCGAATTTTGCAGACGCAGCCAAGACCTGGGTATATGCAGTACTGCTCGCTTAAAGATGCTCGAAGTGGATGTTGTGTGCATTACTGTGCTAAATGGGCTTGCATGAAAAAATTGTCCACTTCGTGATGAGACTCCTTGGGGGCTAGCCAAAAAAAAAAAAAAAAAATCGTAAGTGATTTTCGGAGAATCTGTATGGAGGGAAATCGAAGTTTAGTATACGGAAACGCTCCACTGCACATTGGGTTGAAGCTGGCTTGGTGAGATCAACATCAAAACCAAAATCAAAATCCTGAGACTTTTCAATTGTAAGGTTGTGGTCAGCAGCCCGTGTAAATATCTTCAGCGTGGTATCGACTCTCGAGTATCGAGACTATGAAGGTTTAGCTGTACTGAGTGATAAAGCAAAAGAACCATGTACGTAGCTGTTGATCACGATGATGCAAATTCAGTCTCAAATGCTGGTGTTATATGACATGCATCCTGTTTGTCTAACAAAAAATTAGTTGTCATGTCGTAACACGATTATCGTACATGCTTTATTTGAAGCTTTTGTGAAACTTTCAGCCTATGTCTCATTGATGTTCAATATACTTGTCTCCATTGCCGCTAGTGATAACTTTATCGGCTGAGTCTAAAAAAACAATTTGGCGGATCCCGCTCCTGCTGGCTATAATTGAACAAAAGCGTTTTTATATTTGCAAATAGGTCCTTGTAAGGTACCTCATTTGCCCTATTCGAGTTAAATGACGCTTGGCCGTGGCAATCCTTTCTCACCACAAACAGCGAACGTGATGATATTGCCCGACCCTCAAGTATATAGTGATGGCTTTCTCCTGTAATACTGGGAAGCACAACTGGTTTTACGAGATGATATACAAAATAATTTGTCGAGTATAAAGAAACTATTTGTCCGGAATCAATTAAGCTCAACTTTGTTTTTGAATCAACCGACGGACATATTAAGATTCCAGTGATTCAGATTCACATTATGCATCTCTAATGGAAGCTAAGATACGCTGCCCGGTTCACATCTTAAATTGCACAAAAAAGAATTTTTAGGACCTCGAGAGCTTAAGCTGACCCGAATAAGCTTGAATATCCGGCGTATGACTCTGGGCACATGTCAGTTGGGCGATCAAAGCTGGATAGAGATAATACTTGCCCTCCATTAACGCGATTCATGTCACCAACTATCCAACAAGATTATATGGGTGTTTTCTCAACATTTGACAGACTCATCACGTTACATTTGATGACTTGCTACCTGGAAATTAGCCAGCGGTACTATACTCGTATAGATACAAATTCAACTACAGAAGATGGTCATTCTTTTTTATTCAAAAGAATTTAGGGGGAGAAACTCGATATAACCTTTTTGAAAGATGACGTCTACGGCCCTTTGCTAACTCAAGGCCTGAAAAGGCACATCAAGACGCCTGATGAGTGAATGTACCAAAGGTAATATGTGATCCTGGCTCTCCTGAGCTCCGCTTTTCTAGCCCACTTGGCTGGTATCTCCCCCTCTCTGGTTCCAGGATTCACCAATTTGCCATCGAAGAATTTGCCAATTATTGCAGCAAAGTCAACTTCGTATTTGTACAACAACGAGTTGAGATCCACCGTGTCCAAATACGCAGCCTTTCCCTCAGGTCGGTATGAAGTGTCATGACCGGACTCTCGCACTGCCCTGTCGTGCGAGAAATAGTCGTCCAATTTGGGCTCCGATATCCTCTTTTCGTTATAGGCTTCGATGAACTCGTCCTGGGTGATTTTGTACTTTTCCACATATTTCTTCAAAACCGTGCCGAAATGCGAGAACTCTGTTTCGGGCACGAAATCCTTCGAAACAGGGTCATATTTTGGAACCAAGCGCAAACTGATTCTATTCTTGAAGGCTGTCTCTACAAATCGACTCTCCGCATTTGAATCCGTTGTGGGTCAGCGAAATAAAGGAACCCTTCCCGGACCATGACTGTATATCTTATGACGAACCTACACCATAAGTTTCATTTGATCTTTTCATTCACTAAACGCTCAAAACTTGATTATTCTAGATTGTTTATACACCGGGGAAAAAAAAAAAGAAAAATGAACCAACAATCAAGTTCCACCGCCACACGAGCTGAAATCCATCTTATCATACCCTGTGCTCCAGCCAAAACTTTGTCCATTCTTCACGGGCAAGTTTCCTCTCACATATGCACTCCACGCACCACACTTGATTCCATGTTTCCCATAGTTATACTTATGGCAATGCTGGTGCTGCTGGTCTTGCCAGACCATCAATTGCTGCTGCCAGACCTGGCCGTAGCTGTATGCAGGAACGGTGTATGTTTCCGACTCTGACACTGTGTTTGTTTCCGTGGTGGAGTATCCAATACTCAACGAGGCTTCGGTTCCGTAGTTTACAGAAAATCCCGCTGACCATGTCGCGCTGTATGACGTCGATTGTGTCAATTGGACCAGAACAGGCTCGCCACCGTAACCGTTTTGGTGCACACACGACGCCGGATACCAAGTAGACCACCATGTGCCCTGCTGGGCAGTCTGGTGTTGAGTCCAGGATGCTCCCAAGGGCGCGTTACTAGCGTCCCATCTCTTGGTGATATTTGCGGGGTACTCCACGGTGAAGTTGGAAATCCCAATTATCTGTTCGTCAACTTGAATGGTGTACAGCGTAGCCGAAGGGTCAGCAACCACCATGTCGGTGATCGAGTCGATGGCCGATGTCATATTGTCATACTTAATCACAGAGCTTGTTTCCAGATCGGCTGCCAAAACAGACGCAAACGACGACATCAACAAAACTATAAACGCCCACATTCCGGCAGACAAGCCAGTCTTGTGACTCCTGGCGCCAGCATTTTTCTTCACGTAACATCCATCCACAACCGTGGCCATGCACGGGTAAAGAAATGTGGCGGTGGTGCCGTTTTCAGTGGTCGTGATGGTAGTCGTGGGCGTGACACTGGTAGCGATCGACGTGAATCCCTTCATCCTTGCTGGTTTATCAGAAAAAAACCCAAAAAACGGCCTGGATTCGCCTGATTTTTATACTTTTTCAGAAGCATGCTATCATTTTTTCGTAAATGAACCAGAGTCGTACGTAGAAATTATGTGCAGCCAATAGGTTCCGGTCCAGCCGGAATCTCGCAACTGATATGCGCCCATGTGCATAAAGCGACAGCGTCCGCGCTCAAGAATACCCGAACAGGTTACGTCCCTGCACATGTCTCATGCGGCTTTCGGAAACACGTGACACGACAAGCACGAGAACTCACTTTGTTTGGGGTTCTAATCGAGGTACTTCTACTGGAATAAGCCTCAGCATAATTTTTCGAAGCATACTAGCAAGAAGAAGACAATATCGGTGACCGTGGTGCAACTGATTCTGGGTTTGTAGATTTGCGCGCATCACAGCGCAGGCGCGTGGTGCAGGAGTGACATCATGTCATCTCTGCTCGTATAAGGCTGCCACTTTTCACCAGTTCATCTTTCTACTTTTTGAAGTTGATTTTTGCTACCTGACTTCGATACTTCATATCATGAAGCCGCATTATGTGTAATTCGTTATTTATCTTCCCTCGCCCCTTGCACATATTTCCCCGTTTTCAAACAAATTTTGAGGGTGATTATGGGATCTAGCGAGTTTCCTTCTCTCCTAGTATTTTTTTTTCTGATAATATGGGCTGATAAAAAAAGCGTGCGCCATTTTGTCAGACTTCGTATTTCTGACAATAAAACCCAATTCAAACACAACGATTGGCTCGTGACTGCAGTTGACCAACAGACAATGATACATGAACG
Source organism: Metschnikowia sp. AWRI3582 (assembly GCA_002894445.1). Classification (NCBI taxonomy): domain Eukaryota; kingdom Fungi; phylum Ascomycota; class Pichiomycetes; order Serinales; family Metschnikowiaceae; genus Metschnikowia; species Metschnikowia sp. AWRI3582. The sequence goes on along the minus strand of LPNK01000038.1, from coordinate 201,892 downwards.
CGGAGCCCTCCGCGAACGCACGATCCCAGGAATAGTCGACCAGTCTGCAGCTAACAGTTGCGCTCAAAAGGGTCAAGGAATCACATCAGATGCAAAGGTTTGTGGAGGACGAAGAAAAAGCAAGATGGTATGCAAAAAAAAAAGAAGGAAAGGAAAAAACAAAAATAAGGATTTACCTGTTATTTAATTATGAGCTAAAATCCACCTACATCAAATCATTTGGTGACGCTAAGAGTGAGTGAGTAGGCTCTCGCTTGAATATATATTATCTTGAGTTCAAGACAGGCTTTCACCAAAGTTCTGATCACGAGACTTGACGCGTGAATAGTATGCATCCGCGTCAATTGATTACAAAATCTGACTCGTTTTTTTGCAACAGAATATTAACGCATATTAATCTTCTACGAGACATATATTTTGCTTTTTCGTTATTGGTAGATGCTGGTGTCGAACAAAACCTTTAGCAGCCAATGATGGTGTTGTTACTATGACTCTGATATTGTTACTTCGGATAAGCTCGTATTCAGTTGTGCTTCTAGCCCAACAATTCCTGGAAAAAAAAAAGCGGATAGGCAGAAGTTTAGTCTCTGTCGTCATTCCGCACAGCAGCGTTTCTGCCATCTCTCACTTCTCATGTACTGCCTAGACCTTAGACCCTACGATTTGCCACTAACAGGCACTTGTATTACTCGATTGTTTCACGGGCTCACTGGAATGGAGAAAGTATCACGACATTATCGCCTATCTTCAGATTAGAGATTTTAACGTATATCTACTGGCCTTGCTCTTATTACTCTTGCTCTCCCTCCTTGATTTTCGTGTTTTTTATATTTATATATAGACCTACACGTTCGGGAAAGCCCAGGATAATTGTTGTGACGACCAAACATGTGACTTCAACTGACCCACGCGTGGCAAGACGAGTGCAACAAATAGAAAACCCCCGCAGGCTTTCTTGTGAATGCATAACTTGTATGAAGATATGGGTTCTTGTCACGCCGGATAGATTGCGGAAATAAAAGGTTTCGCTGAAATTTGGTACATAATCGAGTTTTTTCGGAACCTTATTGTTGATGATTCAATCGACAGCGAGCGCCATTCACTGAATCATATAATTCATGAGGCATGGCTTTGTGAGACAGAAAACCTGCAATGGACAAAACAGAATCGTAACATGATTTAAAGGCCCACTTAGTATTGTGGCGTGTTTCATGTATTTCCCGTACATTTTTGAATTGATAGCGGTCTACATGATTTTGATTGTTTGGTAGCATTGTTCTCTTTCACGCCACATCTTTTAAGCTAAGAAATGGATGAGGTTCATATGTTGGAACTATTTTGATTTTGACCCTGTAAAACCCCGAGATTTTTATCATGTGAAATTAACAGATTCTTGAGAGGCCATCTTTCATATGTTTGAAAGAGATATCCGTATTTCCGAATTCGTCACAGTTGCGTGTTGGTTGATCCTAGGTCAATTCGTTTTCTGACCCTGGCATCTAGTTTGGCGCTAATGACGTCCAAATCCTGATCACCATAAATTCATGACTGCATTCAAATCAAGGATAAGCGTCTTGAAATTCAAGAAATCTCCATGGCCATTGCGATCTTTCCGAAACACGCCCTGAAACAAAAGCTTGGCATAACCCACAAACACGCTCTGATGACAAGCGACCCCCTATCATCAATCTACCACCATTGCGTCCGCTTCATGAGGCTCCTCGGCGATAAGGTCCAGCAACCCGGCTTTTTTCGGAGGCACGCTTTGGAAAGGTAGCGTGGTCTGGCCTTTACTCAACACAGGAGCACTTTTCTCCACCTCTGCCGCTGGCAACTCGTCTCCTTTATCGTTCTCCTCGCCTAATAAAGCCGCATGCGTCTTGCGGTCTTCCTCTGAAACATTAATCCGTTTCTCCTTCAAGGCTTTCTCCACAGTTTGTGTTTTGGGTATAGTGTCGCTGAGAAAGTGCAACAGTTCCAGCGCGCCAACGGCAACGCTCAAATCCCTGTACTGGATTTTCTTCCTCTTCTCAGCCTTGGCGCTCATCGATGCTTGTTCCACCAAATATTGCACGAATAACTCGGTGGCTGCGCCCGTCGCGTATACAGCGCTAGCAGAGCACCCGGCATACTCCGGGTCCATCTTGAAAATCTTTTTGATCTTCAGAAGCGGGAGCAGCATCACGTGGTCGTCGTCATGAGTGCCTTCAGTGGCTGCATTTTCGTTTGTGATGGCATGTTCTGCCGCCGCCACGTCTTCTGGGCTAGCTTGTGACATTCTGGGAGTGTTTTTTTTTTTCGTTTTTTTCTCTATCAGCTAGAGAATGTGAGCGTTTATGGTTTGCTATTCCTTTAAAGGGTTTTGATTTGACTGATATGCCTAAATTGAGGATAATGTGATGCAAATTTTAAGGTCACTTATAAGAGTTTCTAGTTATGAAATCGGTTTATGGTGGATGAGTCGTCACTGCTGAGATTTGTCGAGACGCGATTTGGCGCGCGGTTGCATTAAGCGTGGAGCAGAATAGGATGGCTAGCGAAATAAAGTTAAATTAAGCCCCCTTTTGGAACCCACTGTTAATATGAATATATAATTAAACTTGATGCAGCATACTTTGTGATTGCATTTGCATAGCTAAATTTATCTTGCGCCTGAAAGTTGAGTATGTTGAATTTTTATGGTGGGTTCGCCAAAGAAAAAATTGGCGAAAAACGACCCATGTTACTCATTTTTTTTAAAACTTTTTTCTGCCTTGAATATATCGTGTGATTGAAATTGAGTCAGTATCTAATCTCGGAAATTTAGGTGTTTGAAACCTGTGAACATGTCTTCAATCGCATGGAATCAATTCATTCCTATACGCAGCCACGCCGCTAGGCATGGTAGCGAAGCTGGCTAGGGTTTTATATATATTCATATATAGTTTTTTGGAGAGCTAGGTAAGCAATTGTGGCTCCCAGTCCTTGATCAGATGAATCGAGCAAAAAAAAAAAAAAAGGGGAGAGCTAGGTAAACATTGTATCAAACAAAAAAGAAGAGAAAAAATGTGACCTTCTGGCTGTAATGCTTTCTGATTACCTGGCAAATAGTTGACGCCCATCAAAACGTCCATCGCTTTGCTCTGATCGGCGCAAGCGACAGATGGCAGGCGTATATCAATTCCTTGAATATTCAGTCGGCTTACATCCCGGGGAACTTGAGGTAAACCTGCGAGCGCTCCTAGATTGAAAGAACTCATATCAACTCCAAGACTGGATGAATAAGACGTGATAGATCCCATATCCGATGGGAGCAGAGCTTTAACTGCGAGGTCGCTCAAGTTGGCAAAGCCTCCTAGTGACCCCAAATTTCCTATCGACAAAAGATTGTTTACCGATTGACTTCTATTTATAATATTCAATTGCCGGCAGGAAGGAGCCCAGACCCAAAAGCAGAGACAGCCATCTTCAAGGTCGCCTGCAGGTCTTTCGGGGGAGTGCTAGGTGTTTTGGTCGGGGTCGGCTGCTGTGCTCCCTCAAATACTCGATATTCTCAATACTGGATTCTTTTTTTGTATATCTGTCTATGTAGATATGCGTGTTGACTCACTGAGGAAAGATTTCTCTGAAGCAAATATGTATATGGTTCTCGGTACGCAAGAGCACTGTGATCTAAGCGTAGAACCAAGGTAGTGTCGTTTGGCCGATGGCGAGTTCGAACGGATCTTGAAGGATACAGAGTTCTATATATACTCAGAAAAACCATAATCGGGAGGAGGCCACAAAACACATGGTGTCCTTCTTAAAAGAAACATTCATCAGACCGGAGCAGGATAGCCCTGGGGTATATGACTGTACATGTGTCTTGAGTTTGGATCAAAGTAGTGCTGCCTCACCTCCTTTGGCTTTGCTCTTGCTGTAATGAATGATCCAGTGATTTATGGATCTTTCGGAAGTACTGATTGAGGTGAGGCTGTTAATTGCCGCAAATTTCAAGCCTCAATAAGGGGTTTTTGGACCAGATGAAAAGGGTAGCCCCGCCTTCGGCTTGGTTCTGACATACTTGAATGGCATGTTATTTCTTGACACCACACCTTAGATAAATTGGGTCTCGCTCTGAATAGGCGTTTTGGTCAAAAGTGATTTCAACAAAGCGGTAGATTACCAGTGAAAGAACCAATATGTATTAAACAAATCATGAGTTTAGAGATGTGAGGGCAGATGTTTTAGGCAATTCGGTGGAACTTAGTGACCCATAGTATGCTTTATTTTGGTTAAAAGGCTGAGAAATGACACTTTGTTAGACTGCCTTGCGTATCGGAAAAGGGATGATTCTTGAAAGCAAAAGGGTTCGATTTTCCTTCCAAACTAAACCTTTTGTGAGAGAAGCCAAATCAGATTCGAAAAAAGATCCAAGATTTGAATCTTAAAGCACACGCTGTTAATCGACCTATGGGCAGGTCGAAACTAATCTCGTCAATACCAAACAACAAATGCGTATAATAAGAAAACAAAAACAACAAGAGAAACGAAGAGCAAGAAAAAGATAAAAAAAAAATGGTAAAATCACCGGATCCCAAGTCTTCACATTATCTATATACATGTACACTATCACTGCACCGTGTTCTGTTCCTGCTCCGCGGCCACAATGTCCGGGTGCACGTATTCCTCCAAAAACAGCGTTTTCTCCAAATCTCTATCGTTGTAGTTTTCGCCAAATTCAATGAATTCCTTGATGCTCTGCCATGCAAGTTGCGGGTCCTTGAACCCGTCTTGGTACCCTTCAAAAGTCTGTAAAACCTGCGGCACTTTAGGTGACACAAGGGCCTTAAGGTCTGAGGAGTTCAAACCCGCGGGCACCACGTACGTACGCACTTTCGACCAGTCCATGATATATATACCATCTGCGTTGAGTTTACCGTAGCCAGAAGAGCCTGTTCCCTTGTAGAAGTGCTTGTTACCTTGTTTTCCGGTCAACGGATGTCTTTTAGAGCCTCTTTTCGTCAACCCATAAATTGGCTGGCCGTCTCTGAATGTTTGCCAAGGCCGCTTGAGGCAGCTTGCGGCCGTGTGCTGAAAGCTTTGAACAGTAGACGCTCTCATGTTGTTTTCCGGGACTCAAATTATCGATTTGAGATTGTGACTATTGTAAGTAGATGATTTTTTCAGAGCGAGTAGGATGCAATATGCAGGCATCTGTGTTTTTACGATGTGCCAGGCCACTGTGAAACAGATACAATATGAGTGGGATTGTGTGGAGATACCGTACGCTGTTTTATAGTAGCGTATAGTCTTTAAAAATATTATAGTTTTTTGTTCCACCTTGCGAAAAAAAGAAACCGTGTATTCTATCCGGTTTTGCCTAGGGAGTGTTTCGAGCGAGAAAACCCGTACACCTCATTATGAGATCTAGTTTAAGTTGAATGCAAAAATATGGTTCCCATGGAAGGTCTTTTGGTTGAAGGTCATCTGGAGCGTTGCTGGACTAGTGGCCACTTGTCGGATAAGTTTGAGTTTTTTGACCCATCAAATTTGTCGTACAAATCTTGGTCTGCAAAAAGCCTTAATCGACTTCTCCGAGCAAGTGCGAGCGATTCACTGCATTCGGCTTATCTCCGACAAGATCGATCTATGATATTAGCCGTGAAATATCAGAAAAAAAAAACCGAAAATTTGAAAAGAGAATTTTTTTTCTGGTAAAATCACCTAAATGCGACAAATTAAGAAATACAAGTGCTTTGGCGCCCTGAATTGAAACTGTATACTCTTCTAATCTCATATACTGTCCCTCAGGACACCCGTACCGCCTGTAGTGTGGAGAGACGCACCAAAGCTTATCCGGCACATACCGATAGCAACCAGCCCCACCATCGCTATCGAAGCGAGATTCCGTTCCCCAAAAACCGTTGATATTCCTTAAAAACCAACTCAAATTTCCGAATTATTCATAATGTCACTCCCCGAAACGCCCAAAAACCCCGGCCCATTTTCTGTCCAGCATGGCTATGCCGATATCCAATTCAAAACACACACTTATCTGGACAAACCCACCGCGTTGCCAGGGCACCAGTCCAAAGCACTGGAATTTGTGAGTTCCAAGACCGACAAGGAGCACCAGAAGAAATATGGCAAGCAGCTCTTCAATTTCCTCGTCAACACGTTGTGCAAATAAACATATTGGAAAAATCGAGTTAATTCCGCAATTCTCTAAATAACTCAGCGTTATGGTGTTCACGATTTCTTGCTGTTTGCTGTGTCGCAGCCACTAATTATAGCTTCTGCACATGGACAAACATGCCCATAATTACTCTATAATAAACATTTCCATGACTATAATCTGGGCGTGGAGATATTCTCATTGACAAGCTCGACGATTTTCTTGGCAAACCCGTAACTTCCCTGGTATCCTCCACCGCCTGCGCCGTAGCCATGGATGAGCCATTTTTTCTTAGGGTCTTTTTCGATTCTGGGGCCATCTTCACGAAAGGGCCGGAGCCCCACATTCACCTTGACCACGTCGATATAGGGTTTGTTGCCATGCATTTTTTCGTCGGTTAGTTCAGGCAAATACGTCGTGGCCCGATCAATAATCCTCTGAGTCAAGGCTTTATCTTCAACGGGGTCGTGATTGTTCTTGTAGAAGCTTCCGCCAATTATAGCGCCGCCTTCATTCCGTGGGAACACATATAGCTCCTCGTCCGGGTGCTCAAAGCCACAAACAATTTGAATCTTTGAAATTGTGTTTCGCACGACCAACACCTGGCCTCGAACAAGATAGTTTTCACTGGAATCGTCCACGCCAACGAATTTGGAGGCAAACATCCCCGCGCAGTTGATGACAAATTGGGCCTTCTTGCCTGAGTTGTGCAAGTTTCTTGCGTGCTCAATATTTGTGATCTTCAGCACTCTTTTGATTATCACCCCAATTTCAAGACACCTCTGCACGAGATAGGGCAAATATGTCGGCACAGATATGACAAAACCATCAAACTCGCGCCCACACACCGTTCCAGGAAGCAATTCCGCACTTTCTAGTTCACGGCCATTCGATATCGGCTTGAACCACGGCACAAATTTGGTCTTATCACCGCCAGCTCTATCGAGAGCGATTTGCGTATAGTACAGTGTATTTTTTTTGCGCCAGATTCCCGATCTCGGGTCGTCAGCCAAGTTTCCAAATTCCCGATAGGCTTCTATATCGATTTCTTGCAAAAACTTCTCGTTTGGGGAGGCGAACGACTGCCAATTGGCGCTGGCGTAAGGAGAAGTATAGGAAATATCGTTATCTCCGGGAAGAAACGTTGCCACAACGGTTACATCGAGCAAATTGTTGCTTTGTTTGAGTTTGAGCGCGGCGGTAAGGCCAATCACGCCTGCTCCAACAACCACAACTGGCACCGACATTTTGCAGATAGTTGAGAGTGGTTTTCTGGAGATTAGAGAATTGCGGAATTACCGGATAATTCGAGTTCCGCACTTAGGTGCACGGCCCTGCCTTTTAAGCCGACCCGCCTTCGCTCCCCGCTAAAGCTTGGGCGCGCCACTTACCGCATTGGGGAATCGGGTTGAGAGGTAGACCTCTATTCTTGCTTAAAACTGTAATACTGAGCAAAAAAAACATACGTTTCATATTTGCTTGTTTGAACTTTGTGTGGTTCCTGAGCTTGGTAAATATAGCATCAAGCCTCTCCTTCAGAAATAATTGCCCTCACATGCTGCTAGTTAGAAGCTTTTTCCGGCAGTCCGCGTGTATGCCAATGACGGGGCCGGACAGAATATATAGATATGGAGATCTGTGACTACACGGGCCGCTTATGTAGGCTAAGCTGGGGCTCTTCATAAGCAAAGAGTAAGCTCTCAGATTTTATCATTGCGTATCACTCTTCCTGCTTAGCACTTAACAATTCTTCTTGTTAGCGCCTTTCACACTATGTATGGCGCTGTTAGCTGTTAGAAAGCTTGAAAGAGTGTAGATACGTCCCTTCGCTCACCATCAAGTTTTGAACTTCGTGGGAAAATCTCCCAATGATCGTTTTTGAAACCAAATAGACAATTCCAACCTCGATTATTGTGATTTCAATCACTGACTCAATAATTGTTGACCTGCATACGCGGACCTCCACGTCTACCGTCCCGCACAGCCAGATTGAAGCTCAAATTCCATTTCACTCCATCAGAAAATAAGCCCGCAATTGGAATGTTTTCGTTCGCAAAGAAGCTCAAGGACAAGCTTGAAGGTAGCTCAAAGGAGTCTGACTCGTATTTCCGGGCGAATCTCAATATCAACAACGCAGGCCATGGCCTCCGTGTGCTCTATGTAACACCAGATTCAACCGCTCAGAAACATCAATTCGAGGCGTGGTTTGACTATATTGTTGGAATTAACGGCCATGATTTGCCCATGAAATATCCAATCTCGCATGCACGGTCATACAGTATTGGTGAAGACGGCTCTTTCAGCTATAGCAACAAAGATGAGTCTGACGAGGCTAGTATGGTCGATTTCGACCTATTGGCACAGGAATTCGCCATGGCCGCCCTGGGCCCGCACAAGACAGTGACCTTCAAAGTATGGAGCGCCAAAGGGGGTGTCGAGCGAGACATCTCGGTGCAATTGACGCCCTCAGAGAAACGAGATGCGGATATCCAAAACACGCCAGGAAAATGGCATTTGCACGCCGATTTGTTTGCTGAACTCGGCCTCACAGTGTCTTCACAACACCTCAACACAGCCACACAGGTGTGGAAGATCTTGAACACACACCCGCACTCGCACGCGTTCCAAGCGCTTCTTGTGCCGTATTCAGACTATATAATAGGCTGCGACAGTGCGTTTCCTTCAGATACATCTGGAAAGGGACTTTTGGCCGGTGGCGGCGAGCATTTGTTGGCAACTGTGGTGTCCAGTTACTATACCAGACATAACGCGACGCTCCAAGACGACCAAATCCCGATCACATTCTATGTGTATAACCATGATTTCGACGTGGTGCGGCCCGTGACAGTGTACCTTTCCAGAGGATGGGTACCTGCACAGAATAAGGGGATTTTGGGCTGTGACGTTGGCTACGGTCTCTTGCACCGTCTTCCGGCGGTCCCGGGTAAGTTTGCATTTCTTGAAAACGAAACTTCACAGAATCTTGATACATCAGCTGGACCAGATTTCGCAGATGGGCCTGATCTACAGAATGCGCCACCAGCGGCACGCTCATCACCGCAGAGTACTGCTTTGCATGATACTTCCAAGGTTACAACGCCGGCACCGGTCTTGAAAAGCAAGCCCCTGAATCGGTACGCGCCAGAGTCTGTGAAAAAGAGTTCCAGCGCGGAAATCGAGGAGGCGGCCGTTGACCCCTGCATCGAGATTGCCACGAACGCGGAAAATGTGGACTTTGATGCCGAAAGAATTGAAATCTCAGAAAATTCAGTGGCTGAAGAGTCTGCTGAGAGAAGTGACAATGCGACCAATCCTGAGGTAATATCGGAAAATGTCATTCCAGATGAATCAGCACAAATATTTGATTCTTTCCGAGTAACCGCGCAGGAAAATCCCGCGCCTGGATCGGAATTGCAGCCAGAAATCAATCTCGAATTTGGCGCCAAAGAAGGTACACAACCAAGCAGCGAGGATATTGTGATCACAGATGATACTATCCCTACAACAAAAAGTCCCCAAGCCACAGCGATAGTCCAAGATCAACCATTATCCGAGCTCGACTTTCTAAATGAACCTGAAACAGAGCCAGCACCTGGTTCAAATGAGAATCTCGTTCAGCCAGAAAAGCTGAGACATGCTGATGATTCACACACACAAGCGCAAAGTCAAACCAATGAAGATGAGATTCAGGTAGGAAGCAGTCAAGAAATTGACTCTAGCACGGAAGACAAGAAGGACGGGGACTCTCATAACGAAGTCGAAAAAGAGCTTGAAATAAAAGATAACAAAGACGCCAATCCGGTCGGATCTCCAATACCAGACGATATTTTGGTGCCACCCGTAACGAAGACAGAGACAGAGTCAGACGCTGTGCCTTTTGCAGAAGTATTTGAAACTGTTCCTGAGGAAAAGTCAGGCAGTGAAGAGACCACAAATAAGGAGCAAATTTTGCCGGAAAACGAGAATAACCAAATCGAAACATCTCCCAAAATGAGCAAGATAGACTCCTTATTGGAAGAAGATGAGGACTTCTTGGATCTAGCCGAAGACGAAGTTTCGGTGCCTCAAAATGCGCACGGAATCTCGGAATTGCAGCCAGCTCCAGAATCAGAACCGATGTGCGAGATTCCGTTGGACGAATCCAAGCCTCCAAATCTTCCGGAGAGCACAGTTCAAGATGTATCCCTGTCTCCTCCAAAAAATTCTGAAGCTCACATTTCGCCAAGCAAACCGCTTTTTTCGCCTATGAAAAGTAACCCGCCCCCGATTCTACCACAAACGCAAAACTCCTCAGGTATTCCTCTAACTTTTCCGGTCTCGAAACCTGCACGCAGGAGGAAAGCACACGGTCCAACTGCAAACCTCGGAAGTCTAGCCGATTTCATGAACGAGGAGCTTTCACGGTCTAAAGCGAATGACGTTAGTAACTCTACACGCGGTGACATTTCGGATGATGTACCCCCTCCCCCACCAAAAGTATTCAAACACTAGTTAACCTAGGTATATAAGACGGGATACATCTAGTCTTCCCTTTTGTGACAGAGTTGTTCTACAGAATCTCATAAGCTTCGAGACGTGCAATATAAAGGCGGCAACACCGAAAAAAAAAAAAAAAGAATACTTGAAAATTGATTTGTGTGAAAAAATTAAAGTGCCCATTGTCGGAATCGAACCGACGATCGCCTCATTACGAGTGAGGCGCCTTACCACTTGGCCAAACGGGCTTCGTTGCGAATAACGGCATGGGTAATTACAGACAGACTGCACAGACAAATAAACACTTATACCTGCACACAAGGGGCTTGTTTTTTTCTCTTTTTTTTGTTTTCAAAAAAATAGTCGAGAGTCATTACTCCAAAGGCTCCACTGGTAAATGCGGCCCGATGGATGTACATGATATTGATTGTAACCTCAAAAATACGTCATAGCGGTGAAGTTTTTGCAGCCAAACTGTATTGAGTCGTTGAAAGCTCGTTAAATCTCCAGCCTCTTCTGAATAGACATTTGCGTTGGAACGAAGTAAGATAGAGACAAGTTGACACTACCTATACAGCGGCTAGGATAAGGAGGAAAACCTAAGGCTTGGGAAAGTCGGGGGACTTCATTACTCAGTGTTCTACCCAGACGTATGCAGGTTTTTTGTCTATAAATATTTCCGATGAGAGATCTCGTGTCGCCAAACGACGCCTGGGGTGAAGTTGCGATCTATTATAGGTTTTTTCTATATGTTGTATAGTTTTTGCGCTTGTTTGGGTGTGCCTGTCATACTTTAGCGAGAGCGTCCTATAATGTGATATATCTTTAAAAAAAAAAAATATAGATTTTTGACCGTTTAACCGTGGTTTCCTGTTAATACGATTTGTTTCTTTAAAAAAAAAAAAAAAAGTAAAATCTTGTCAGCTGACTTCCTCTGCAGTAATAGTTACAATGCGGAGCGGAAATCCGACGAAATATCTCTATGTGATAAACGACGTCTGCGTTGAATTGACTTCGAGTTTTTCAATATAGTTTTTAAAATGCTTGAAAATAGTATTCTGTGGTAAATATTCAAGAACTACAAAAAGGAGTTATCCGAAATCAAGTAAGGTCTGATTTTCATCGTTTTTTCCGTAGAAAAAAAAAAACATCCACTCAAACTGAAGCCCTGCTGCTCGCATTCAAATTGCATGGCATCATCGACGCCAAGGTGCAGTGAGACTTATTTACAGGGATCAAAGTTAATGAGTAAAAATCGAAATAGCGTTCAGGGTATTTTATTGAAGAGCGAGTTTTTTTTTGAGAAAAAACGGGTTTTCGCGGTGTTTTTGGAAACACTGCTCGATTACCTTTTTACGTAAGATCCTCATAAACAGGCCTCAACACAAAGTCACCAGTTTTGTAGTCTAAGACATAAATTCGAGCCAGCCGGTTAAAGTTGTTTAGGCCGAAATTGCCTTAGCAATGTGTCTACTGGGGTCATGAGTGTGTGTAAGTGCCTGAACCAAAATCATAAAACCCGCGTAGGGAAAATGTGAAATAATCACGAAAATGATAAGTGGAGACTAAATCAATGATGTATTTCGTAACCGTGCGAGTAGACCCAATGCAGTCAGATTAAGCTAGGAGGGTAGCCCTGAGGAAAATCAGGGCGTCAGGTAATGATCAGGACCCGGCTTGTGTATGACCGGACTGTCAGTGGCCGTGGTAGAGTGGGGTCATACCTGATTTTCTCCGCTGCTCGAGTAAATTTATCGATTTTGACTTGCATTATACCCCTGACACTCACTCGTGTCTTGAACAAACAACGCGTGTACGTACTTCATTAGCATCAGGGAGCGCGGGGCGTCTTTTGACGATGAAAGCGTAATTTTTCCATGCATAGGCACTCTGAGCCAGCAAATCAGATAGTTTCAGTTGAGCTATTCGCTCTCTTTCATTTGAGCTTCAATAATTACCGCTCCTTTCATCCAAGTGATGCCAATTATATCATCATCCATCAAGTCCTGGCGTGCATAATGCGATCGCGCCATGCCTCTGCATCAACATGCGATCTCAGAAGCTAGCGACGCATAATGCCTGTAAGAAAGCAACAATTCAACAAACCAATCACATCATGATGCCCGTCCCTCTACTAACTACGTTAGGACTTTTCATCATTGACGGGAATGAATACCCTGCATCGATCAATCGTCCGGCGGAAAACAACATAATTGGCGGTGGTGCGCTGTATGCCATAATAGGCGGGCGGATAGCATGTGGCCAAAGTTTGGGCAGACAGATATGTGGGATCATCGATAAAGGCTCAGACTTTCCGGCAAAAATTGAAGACGAGATGAAGACGTGGGATTCTGGGGCTATTTTCAGGGACACTCCGGAAAGACTCACGTCGCGAGGGGTTAACATTTACGGTGAAGACGGCGTGCGTCGATTTGTGTATAAATCACCGAAAAAAAGAATTGTTGCTGATGATATTTTACACACCGGCAATTTACTGGATCTGCGCACTTTTCACTTTTGCTGCTCCATTGAGCGCTGCGAGGAGACCATCGACATTTTCCTTGCGGAACGCGCAGAAAATGGTATTCTGACTCGGCCCAAATTCATCTTCGAGCCGTTCCCTGAGGTATGCGTTGCTGAAAATCTCGAAAATCTCCATAAAATCATGCACAAAGTGGATGTTTTCTCCCCGAACCTAAATGAGGCTGCGGATTTCTACAGTATGCTGGTGCTCCCGGAAACGCCCGAAGATATTGAGCAATTGGCGCTGAAATTCTTGGCAAGCAGTGGGCCGCATGGTGGCGTGGTGCTTCGGTGTGGTGCGCTTGGATGTTTCGTAAAGACGCGCGGCGTGTCGCTTATGCTTCCCGCATACCACCAAAACCAGCAGAATGTCGTTGATGTCACAGGAGGAGGGAACTCTTTCTGTGGCGCGTTTATCACCGCATTGGAGCTTTCTGGTGACTGGATAGCTGCGGGGATCGTGGGCAATATTGCTAGTGGAGTGGTGGTTGAAAAACTCGGCATGCCTTCAGTGAAGGGGGACACATGGAATGGTGTGCTGTTCAAAGAACGACTCGCCACCTACTTAGATGCAAACAAGCAGTTGCTTACAGCCTTTGATCCTGCGACTATCAACTGGATATAAGAGCTCATGCATATCATTGTGAAATGTGTGTCACGGGTTAAATCTAATGTGGCAAAGAACACGCTCAAGAAGAGATGGCCCACATGTATCCTGAGCCAAGAAAATTCTCTCCTGTTTAGACATAAAAGGCCAGTAAATTTGACTTTCCGCCAACAGCCGCCTTTAGGATTCATTTGTACGAAAATGGTTTTTGTGGTAAAGACACGCGAGGACTCAGTTTTATGATTTGATATCATATGAGAGAATTTGACGATATTTTATGCTCAGTTTTAAGGTAGGACGGCTGTCAGATCCGAAAAATCGCCTAATCGTGGCTTTCCCGAATCAAGCTCTACCTTTATCACTTGAGCGTTAGCTTCTATGTGATGCCTGACGCAGGGAGCACAAAAGAGAAAGCAAAAAGAATATAACATCGATTATCAAAATGAAGTAGCAATTTTTTGACCGGCACCATGAGACATTTCGTCAAATGAGGCAAACATGGGTTGGTGGATCAAGTGTTACTCCAAAACACAGGTACATTGTCAACCATTGTATAGAATTTTGCATCTGGATGGATTGAGTCTACAAAGGGTGAGCCAGTAACAGCCATGCAACAGTGACTGTTTTGACAACTTCTATAATGCAAAGGCTTCATTCACACAACCATGAAAGCTTGAGAAAAAGCGCCTTTAACTGCTTCAGCCCGATGTATGGCGAATCTCACATCACACTATTCATGATCTCGCAAGCCCAAAACCTATCAAAAATGGATCAATCTATATAACCAATTAGTTCTACCTAGCTGCTTCCGTCTTCTTCTCCGTTTCTAATCTGTCTGCATGGTACAAACACCGAAGCAAATTCCGATCATCGGTCCAAGCCCGTGATACTTTGCCGTAAACATACATCACAATGCCCAACAAGCTAACGAATAATTGAGCACAGCCGTAAATGACAAAGAGCCTTTTCCCGTCCAATGACAAGAATGCATCATTGTTGAAAAGCGAAAACACAAACCCAATCACGTTTTTCGCTAGATTGAACGATACCAACGCCTCTGCGGCAAACATCTTGTAGCAATCCACCGTGTATGTAATAGCTGTGGTGGACGCCATCAGGGACCCAAAACTAAGGCACCCAAAGAAGAGTACGGGGGAGATCCATGGATCCTGCACATGAGACAGCCACCCGTAGCCCATAAGACCAATGCACGTGACTATGGTCAGCGGGATAAGCATAAAAAGGCGGAACTCAGGCTCGTACACACCATGATTGACCTTGACGATATACAGTGTGACCCTATCCCCAAGAATTCCGGCAGCTAATGAGCCGAGGATGCCGCCGACAAAAGGGGACAAGTAGAAAAGCCCCACTGTTTGGGCCAGGTATCCGTAACCCTCCGCCTGGAATATTTCTGCCAAAACCTCTGAAATGACTATTAGCCACACCACAGCTAGTGAGTAAACAATGGCCCCGTATAGTACAGGCGGGTAACAGTACAAGAAGAGTGGCCGCATGGCAACCATCCACCACTTGTCTGCCGAATGTCTGCCCGAGATCAAGTGTAGCCTTTTCGTGAACAGTTTTGGCATGGAGGTCCCCGAGGAGGTCGTGTGCGGGCTAGAACTTCGTCCAGATGACGCACAATCGTCGCTTTTTCGTCCTCCGGGCACTGTAAGCAATTGCCGTGCACGTGAATCATCTCCCGTATCTACCAGTGCCGTGTCCCGCAGATTTTCATGGATTTGGTGCCCTGCCGCTACTGTTTCTGGCCCGATCTTTACATTGGTGCGGTCCCAGTAAGTTTCTGGCACAAACAAAAACGTTAGAAGCAAGTTCACTCCCAAGAACATGGCCTGGATCCAGTAGAGCCAGTGGCGGTCCAAGTGCTGGAAGATGAGCGAGGAGAGAAGCGGAAGAATGTTTTTCCCACCCAATAGTAAAAGCGTGTATAAACCGGTTCTGTAAGCCCTTTCATGCTGGAAATATAGGTCACTCAAACTGGCCAGCGCCAAGCTTTCTGTTGGTGACGCGCCAAAGCCAGTAAGGATTCTACCCGCCATCAATCCGCCGTAGTTGGCCAGACAGGCGCATACGACGGCGCCTATGAGAAATATCACAATTCCGAGCAAGTATACCAACCTTTTCCCGTATAGAATAGCGGTTGGGCTTGCAAACACAGACCCTAGGCCTAGAGCTAGCATAAATGCACCGACCAAGTATGAAATCTTCGCAACCGTCTTATCGAACTCACCCAGTAACTGTCTAAATCCGGCTGCGAGAATCGGTGTTTGGCCTCCACCAATAAACGTTTGGAATCCTATAATGAGAAAACATAGGTCTTTGCGTAGCATGGGCCAGTTGAGGGGGTCATTAGGGTTGTCTTCGGGCTGCGGGTGCAAGATGATTCCCAGGTTGTTCTTCTTCAACATATGCAAATTCGGGGTATTTAGGTTGCTGCCGGCCGATTCCAGCTTAGTGTTCGTGTGTGGCTCCTCCATCATGATGGTGGTAACCGTGACGGACTTATCTCCCGTTTGTCGTATTCCTAGCCTATACATGGATGTGGTGTGTTTGGATTTTGGTATTTGAATGATTCATATAATATGCATGGGGAGGTTAATCCGGGGCAGGACACTGAGAAGCGTAGTGAAACTTTCTATTCCCTCTTTCTTTGGGCAGAAAACGATTTTTTATGTGGTCTATAGGAATAAGGTGGGGCCGAAAAATTTGAAAGGCTTTTTTTCGGCTAGCTATGAAAATGTTTGTATGGTCTGGTGGATATTTGCGGTAAATCCGGTTCTGGATCGCATTGCATCGAGAAGAGCCAAGCCGCACACCGCTCAAGCGTAGAATACCTGCACCGTGTGCAGATTGCGGCATCCATATGCATGTATTTGGGGAGTGGGACCGAGGTTGAAGGATGGCGTTAGGCACATATATCGCTTTCTATCGACAATGAATTTCTAGGTTGGACAGATTTGATTGTCTTTAAAACAAGTATTCAACTGCTGCATCTAAATTGCCCCTTTGGTGTCGAAATAAGTGCTTGACTTGTGTTTTGGACTAGTGGTTACGCGCGAAGGTCTTTTTTATTTTCTTTTTCTTATTTTCCGTAGTGGTTTCTGCGCTTGGCTTTGGTCTTGAAAGCGCGTATGCACGGCATCCCTTAATTGTGCTCTAAAACCGGTGCATTTTGAAAAAAATTGTTGTTGATGTATCACTCTTCTTCTGTAAAAGTTTTCATTCTGTAAGTTACGAAGCTCAACAAAACCGCTGGTGTGATAGTTAAATTTTTGCTTAATTTACACTTCGGGATGGACTGAGCCGTGAACAGGCAAAAACATTCCGAAAAAAAAAATTAGTTATAAACCTGGCTATTGCCAAGAATCCATGGCCGAGGGTTGAAAACCAAGAACATGTCGTCAAATTTTCAAAAAATCTGCATGAGATACCTCAATTTGCCTAGACTACCACAAGGAAGCTTAAAAGTAATGAACTTGGTTGTATGTGCTCGTAACGATGCCGGTGACGGAACGTGCACTTATCACACGCTGAATTGACTAGGGGGCCACCTATCTGCAAGTATGGAAGGCTCAACCTGCTTATCACAACAAGTCAGCTCAGAGGCTTTTCCAGAAGGTATTTAAAATGCTATTCTAATAATTAGGTAAATACAGCACGAAATGAGTTAATTCACAGGAATGCCCTCGTTATAAATTACGGGTTCTACCTTCCGCATTAGGACATCCGAAAACCCAAGACCCGTACCTCCCATAACTAGAATCTCTCAGAAAATGACTCGGAACAGTGTTAGAGATAAATAGGCAGTGAACCTGTCGATCAGTTTTCGCAAAAGCAGGCATTACTTACCGAGAAATACCATCAAAATGTCTTCAACTCTGAAGAATAAACAAAAGAACAAAAAAAAAACAATCACGTTTCTCATTGTATTAGCTCCAGACCCACTCTGGGCTCATTATTTACGAGACTCACACCACTCGCAAGAAATACAAAATCACGTGCGAGATAACGGGCGCGACGTTTTCGTTTCGTTTCGTACGTGCACGTGACGTGCCGTATCTCTAGATGGCCTGTCATTTCCGTTATACTCTTTAAACGCTAGATATAATACATACAATTGCCAAAAAAATATACATATTAGCATGCTAAGGAAGCTTCAAACGTCGCTAGCGACTTTTTTCCAATCTTTCCTGTCGGTTCTTCGGCCGGAGTCGCAGCTTCTGGCGACGCAGAAATGGGCCCTTGGATTACTCAATCTATCGATGGTGATTGTGTTCTGGGTGGGCAGTTCTTTTCTAGTCAATGACCTTTTTGAGTCGAACGTGTACCGGAAACCGTTTTTCATCACATGGATCAACACTAGCTGTTTCGTGTTTTATCTTATACCATACTTGAAGCACCACAATTATTCTGTGGCTCAGTTCTTAGACGCCGTGCGGCAAGATTATAGAAAAATGAGGCAAAGGGGTCTCAAGGACGCCGAGGCTCCAGCTGAGCCGCTCGCTGAATATGGATCTCGCGATATAAGCGAGTCTGACCTAAACTTGGCGAAAATTCCCGATGATGAGGTAGGCATATGCGAAACCCTTTTGTTGTCGCTTCAATTCATCGTACTCTGGTTTTCGGCGAATTTGGTGACAAACGCTTCTTTATCATACACGCTGGTGGCGTCCCAGACGATCTTATCGTCCACGCTGTCGTTTTTCACCCTTATTTTCGGATACCTATATCGGATTGAGAAGATCAACAGAAACAAGATCTTGGGCATTGTGCTTTCGTTCTCTGGCGTGTTGATAGTGACCAAAATCGACTCCACTTCGGCRGTGGATGTTCCAGAAGGCTCCACGCCGCTCATAGCGCTCTGGGGCAATGTTCTTGCGCTTGCAGGCGCCCTCATTTACGGCATATACACGATTTTGCTCAAGCACAAGATCACGCGCCCGGACACGGCACAGGAACGCACTTTAAATACCCACCTATTCTTTGGGTTTGTTGGCTTATACTGCCTCGTTCTTTTGTGGCCCGTTTTGATCGCTCTACATTTCTTTGGCGTGGAACATTTCCAACTTCCTAAGGGCGCGCACGTGATCAAACTACTATGCATCAATGCTTTCATCACTTTCATCAGCGATTTCTGCTGGTGCAAGGCGGTTTTGCTTACAAGCCCCTTGACTGTGACGGTCGGATTGTCACTAACTATTCCTTTGGCCATGGTCGGCGATTGGGTCTTCAAGGGATTCCATGTCAACTTCTGGTACCTCTTTGGCGCGGTGATTGTCACGCTAGGCTTTTTGGTGATCAACAAGGATGAACAGGACGACTTTACGGGGGAAACAGAATAAATCAGAATTATCAGTTTACACACTAATAGATGAATTCGACAAGATCACGGTGCCTGACTTAGTTTGTAACCGGGTATTTTCGTGTCACGTGATCGACTACTGTTTTTCTTAATGAGTCTATAGTCCAGCTGATTTGGCAGTGATTCTTGGGCTCAAAAAGGTGCACTATCTGATTTTGCTTTGGAATCTTAAAAGATTTTGCGAGGATCATGAAATTATTTTGAGGCCACTTTCTGATAATTTTGATTAGAGATGCAAAACATGGCTACACGTTTGAGAAGATCGTCATGATAATGATTTTGGATTCAAATTCGCACCCAACAGAGGGGCAAATCCAACACAATATGGTTTCGAGAAACTTTTTTCCCAGGCGGTTTGCGCTTAGCTACGGAATCCGAGTCTTCCTTGCACTCGGGGTGTGTCCCCAATGAAGACACAGGAATACACAAACGCTGCAGGAAAGACTCAAATGTTTTGTGCTTCGCCTTGCTTGCTTCCAGTCTGTACAAAGTCTTTTTTCTATCTTCGGTGAGTTCCACTACCGAAGCCAATCTCATTTTATTTGTTTTGGTGCAACCTTTCAATCTGTCGGAAGCCCTGCCTCGGGTACGTCTAATTAAGCATCGGACAGCTCCGGTAACTTACAGCCGGGATAGAAGCTTCGGCAAATATGGATAGCCCACGGTGGAAACATTCTCAGATGCTTCACTTACTCCTAAGCTGAATAGCAGGTTGATTTCAGGAGGGTCTTTCTAGGTAAATTCGAAGCCTAGTCATGTGACAGAGCACGAAACAAATGAATATTGAAAGAAGAACGGTGGCGTCCAAATTGGTAGCTTTCTCCATCGCGGAAGATCGCACGATGCACCTGACTGAACTCATACGAGTCATTGATTGCTTGGTGTTAAAAACAAACCTTTGCGAGGAAAATCAAGCAGTTATTGCTTGCTGCTGCAAAAAGGCCCAAAATACACCTAAAACTGGCCGATATCAGATTGAATATCATTATAGAAGAGCTCTTAGTGGGTTTCCATGACTTTGATTACTTGAGCTCGGGCGTGAACCTGGCTGAAATGTTCACCAAAGCAGAACAAAAGATAAACCTTCCCGGCTCCTAACTCTATATCTGCCAAAACATGGTGCCTTCCAAAGTTTACATCACTTCGTTCGAAATATGCACGAAAGGCGCCAAAATCTGAATGACAATAGATTCGCATCCAATCGCAACTAGAAGATTGCCATGCTTTTCGAGATTCCTGAAAAAGTGTCTGCATGCTATATTGAGCTAATTTATAAGAGTGTTGTGGATTATAAATCTTTTTTCAAAGTCATGTTCAAAATCGGTTTTTCAGTCAGAAAAAGTTACGAGCGCAGGATTGGCAGGCTTTTGAGTATCTGACTATCTATTGTTGATGGCGTGGATCATCTAGTAACACCAGGCTGACTCTCCAAGTCACTAGGTGGAAGAGCCAACAATCTTATAGTCACAGAAGACAAAAGGGAAAAAATGGAGCCTGCGTTTCTTTTCCTTGTTTATGGATAGCTACGTTGCTTATAACAATAGGAGGGCATTGCTTGGCAAATCACGCAGGACTTGCCCAAATGGAACACCCCTTAAAGAGGTAAAGTGCACATACGTAAAATTGGACTAAAGGCTATCTAGAACTACAAGTGTGTTTTGCACTCACATGATCATTGAACCTGTTTCGTAAACATTTGTGTACTGAAATCCGGCTTAAGTCCTTGAAAATTAAAAGTCTGGCAATTCACTAAGCCTTTAAATACTCTTTTTTATGGTAAACAATACTACACATATTCGGCAACACCTCGCGTCAAGCCTGCATGTCCTGCATACAGCAACATCAACACTCACAGATATACCTCTGAGATCACGATTGTTGAATCTTCAAAAAGGAAAAAGAAAAAAAATACCCACACGTGTCATGAAACTACAAATCTTTCTTTTGTTCTTCTGGCATGCGCTCATATCACGCGCAGATTTGTTGACGCCGACAGAGCAATTGGTGGCCGCGGCACGTGACACTGCTGACTTCATTTTGCCGATCGAAAACTCGGATTTGTCGCTTATTTCGCTTGCTGAAAGAGACCACTATACGCTAGTGCTTCTCACGTCCACAGACGAGAAACACGCGTGCGCCAGCTGTGTGCGCTTGAAATCCGTTTTGCGGAAAGTGGCACAGGCATGGATTTCCGACTATTTGTTCTCAGACGATCTATTTTTCGCCGAAATCGATCTAATCAACCACGGGAACGCCGCCGCGTTCAATTTCTTGGGGTTGCAAACAGTGCCTCAGTTGTGGCTCGTTCCGCCATCGAGCATTGCTTCAAAACACGCCCTGCTGAGGCAAAAAAAGTACGATGAACATGGGCTTGAATATTTTGAGAACTACGACATTTTGCTCGAGCCGCATGCAGAATTCAAGCTCGAGGAAGGCTCGTTGGACGAACAGGTGTTCAAATTGGCCGATTGGCTAGCGAAAACCGTCCAGAAACAGATCATTATAAGACAGGAAAACGCATACGCAAAGTTTTTTGCCACTTTCGCCGTCACTTTCGCATGTATCTTGCTTGTGAAGAAACGCGGGCCTCGCCAAATCACGCAATCGGTAACGAAACTGAAAATCTGGCGTATCTTGTTTTTCGCATATTTGCTCGTTCTTCTAGGCGGCTTCCTGTTTTCAATGATCAAAAAAGTGCCTTTCATTGCCAAAAACGACGATAACGAGCCAATATATATTAGTGGCGGCCAGCACTGGCAATTTGGCGTGGAGATGGTCTTGGTAGGCGGGGTCTATGGCCTTCTAGGTGCCACTTTGGTCCTGCTAGTGTACTTGGGAAAATACGAGGTCACTGAATTCAGCGTAATCAAAGAAGAGTCCCAAAAAAGCGTCTTGGTGCTTGTTTCAGCAGCATTGCTTTATTTTTTCTACAGTGTGTTGACCAGTATGTTCTTGCGGAAGGACGATGGGTACCCGTTCCATTTGGCGAAATTGTTTTAGAGATGAAATGCAGAGGTGGTTTTTGAATGCATATGACCATGGCCTTGAAAGTGGCGGTGGCATCTGATAGAAATCCGAAAAAGTACTGTTATTTGTAGCTCGAGGTTTTGTTGGTGATACTGTATATGTAAGTCTGCAACATAGGAGGTGGGCTTCACGACGTTAAGGCCATGTTCTCGACAAAAGTCAGGGGAAGTAAAGGCATGCAGAACTGAATAGCAAAAGCAAATTTTGGATGGCCTTGAATTTTGAACGATGAAGAAGTAAAAACTCGCTTTCAAGATTGCTGACCGGTATTTATGTTTATATTCAAAATGTCGCCTGAACAATTACATATAGAACAGCCTCTCTTATGCGATCTACGGTCTTAATGCGGACAATA
This sequence comes from Metschnikowia sp. AWRI3582, assembly GCA_002894445.1. Lineage (NCBI taxonomy): Eukaryota > Fungi > Ascomycota > Pichiomycetes > Serinales > Metschnikowiaceae > Metschnikowia > Metschnikowia sp. AWRI3582. The sequence goes on along the minus strand of LPNK01000038.1, from coordinate 179,382 downwards.
CACATAGCTCCCAAAGCTTCTTATGGAAACATAATAGGTGATATCTTGAGTGGTATTGGAGTGTTTTGCCAAATTTAAGTTGAATTAATCGGCCCATGAATATTCCTTAGTTACTCTTAGATTTGGAGCAGCATTTCGAGGTGGATAAATATGTCTTACACGAGTAGCCGTTTTGTCCATCTCTAGGAATCTCAGGGGATTTAAGTGTGACTGCGAAACATATATAAATTTAGGTTCAAGCCAATTTTCTGGTCGCTTTCTAGGTCTTTCAAATTTCTTGCTGTGTAATTTTGGAGGCCAATCTCACCTAAGAAGCGTATCCTCCTTTCGGTCGTTTTCATTTCGTCCTCTCCAGTCCTCAGCTACACGACCTTGAACATAACGATATTCACCACGCTAGTCCCAATGGCCTTGACCTTTTCACTCAAGTTGGAATGATTGTCTTTTTATTGCAAACAGTTTTTCACACAGAATCAGGAACTGCTCATATACGAGCATTGGCTTACCATTTTGCGCTTCTGCTGGCTCATTCAAGATTTATGGTGTACTCTAAAAAATGCCCGCTACCAAGTATTATTGTGTAAAACATCCAAGGAAGGTAACAGAAAAATGACGTAAAACGACCAGAATTGGCGTTTTCCACCGGGTCCATATATTTCATTAGCTACCCATGTCTAGCTGGACGCTAGATTTGGCTAGAATTCGCTGATGAAAAATGGCTCAATATTGTCACATAGGCTTTTTTTAAATACTCACTCAAAAGCATGTTTTTTCTGACCAAGAGTGTCATTGCTTTTTCTTTCTGAGCCAGAGAAGCGGTTCCTCAGAGTTGAAACTTCGTGTTAACTTGATTCTCATATAGATACTACTTTCTTTTCAGCAAGCGAATTTTTGATTGGAAAGTCAAATCGACGGAAAAAGACGCCACAGAATATTATCAAGACGATTGGGAAAATAGTACAAAGCTTCATATTTAGTCCAGTTTATTACTGGTAAACTTCAATGATTATATTTGTCGTTATTACTGAATGGACCTATGAATTCGAAGTAGATCCACAAAATGACTCAAAATCACATGTAATGATTGAAGATCGTGACGTGAGATCAGCCCAGGCAGACCAAAACGAACTGCAACTACAATTGATCGACTTAAACATGAAAAGAAAGACTTGCATTTAATTGTTTCTCTTTCTCTTCTTTTCACTCTTTTTTCTTGCTGTAAAAGTCAGGTTATTTGGATTTTTAAGAATTCCTGGCCAGACAGGCCATTAGATTATGCATCATTACGTATGGCCGCAGTCGCCTACGCGGTCCGAAAGTGAGTCTGATCAGGTGGTGCCCAGGATTGGTAAAAACAACAATAACGGTCGGATAAACAGCTTTTGGGGTAAAGCCTGGGTGCGCTTCTATTCCATTTTCTTCAAGAACTGAAACCTTTACGAATGCATACCTTTAAAAATACCAGTTTACTAGAATCGAAAATTACCTGTGCCTGCATATTAGCTTATCTCCTTTTTTCAATTTGTTTTCCGATTTCCGGCTCCAAACGCGTGAGATCCGGGGTGGTGCACGAAACGCGTCCAGCAAAAAAACGCGACCGTGTTTTTGAGCCTCCAAAAAGCTGGGTTTTGAATAGATCTCAAAATATACATAATATATGACTCAGGTGAAACGAAAACCGGTGTCTGGTGCGACGGCCACAGATAAAAAACCAAAGCTCATCACTGAGTTTTTCGCTCAAATCAAGCAGACCGAAAAAAACGTGGTCCAGCCTGCCACGAATTCTCTTGTTAGTGAGAACACGCATCAACCCACTGAGATTGACAGAAATAATCAAGATATCGATTCTCAGAAGAAAAAGGATGAAAATGAATCTTTTGACACAAAGGAAAACAAAAAATCCTTAAACTCAATCGTCGATGAAAGCATTAATGGTGTAGATATTGCAGAAACTGATCTGGAGGTTAAAATCACTGAAATGTCCACGAAATCAGATATTTCCGAGTCGAAACCGAGGCTTCAAAAGAAATCAGATRMTACRTATTCGGAWTTCTGTGCGAAATACGGCTTTGATAAGGCCCAGTGGGYGGCTGGACTCTCCGAAGAGGAAAAACAGCTTCTAGGGCTTGAAATCCACACGTTGCACGTGACCTGGCTAGCGTTTTTGCATAAGGAGCTCACGAAACCATATTTCTTGAAGCTCAAACGGTTTTTGGTTGCTCAGAAGGGGAAAACCGTCTTTCCGCCTGCAGATAAGGTCTACTCGTGGTCACATTACACGCCGCTCCCGGATGTCAAATGCCTTGTGTTGGGCCAGGATCCGTACCATAATTTCAACCAGGCACATGGATTGGCTTTTCTGGTCTTGGAGCCCACACGACCCCCGCCATCATTATTGAACATTTACAAAGCATTGAAGATCGATTTTCCTGATTTTGTTGCTCCTGACTATAAGCAATTGCTCAAAGACGGGAAACCGGGTGGCGGAAACTTGACAACGTGGGCCAAAAGAGGCGTGCTCATGCTAAATGCCTGTCTCACTGTAGAAGCACACAAAGCGAATAGCCATGCCAAACAGGGCTGGGAAGAATTCACTGAAAAAGTGATTGAAACTGCCATTTGCTATGCTAGAGACGAAAATAAGCTGGGGTTTGTGATTATGGCATGGGGTACTCCTGCACAGAAAAGAGTGGCGAAATTTCAAATGCAATTGCTTCAAAAGAAAGCCCCATTCTTGGTGCTTAGATCGGTACATCCTTCGCCACTTTCGGCAAGTAGAGGTTTCTTTGACCTGCATGTTTTCGCCAAATGCAACGCCTGGTTGCGTGAACAGGGGAAAAAGCCGATCGATTGGGGTCTAATTGATGGAAATCATGTGACTTAAAAGGGGATTGATACATCTCGGATTTTGGCTGGAATATTTGTAAGATCCTATTTGTTTGATGCATAGGGGCTAAATTTTGCAAGCGGTTTCTAGCGGCATAAGTGAACTTTACGGCCATGCAATCACCCTTTTGAAGCTGTCCTCAGTTTTATTGGCCCAGACGTGGGATGCGGTGCTAGCAAAACTCCATGTCGAAATGAGTAATTCATACAATTCCCACCCTGAAGTTCACAATTACATTAATAAGAAGGACTTTGAAACACCAGCAAATGATTCCACGGAAAATCTGGAGATTATGACTATTTTTGAGTTCCTTTCCCGCGTCTATACAACAACAGACTTCGCGCAGGCTCAAGATTTCAATTCAGGTGACAAGCTAATATGCATATTTTTGGGTCACCGTGATGACCACATTGCTACTTCCGCCTCACAATTGGTTCGCTGGAGAATCGATTTAATCGTTGAGGAATGCTTGGCTAGCGATGCGCCTGCAAAATATTATTGCGACCTGGTCTTTGATTTACTCAAATTGACCAACTCGAAAACTCATATTACCAATGCTTTCGTCTTGTGGCTTCGCTCCCTCAGCAGTGTTTTACCTGACCATCTTGACAAACGTGAGTGGAATTGATTAATAGGGTAACAAAGGCTTTGTTTTTTTGCTCGGGCGATGTGTATTTGAATGAAGTTGGCAGATTCTCCTTGGATGATTGGTATGCCGCCGGCTTCTGCTGTGGATGATCTTGGAATGTGAGACCAGACTTCGAGATTATTTAGCTCCCAATCAGTGTATCTCAAGTCTTATTATGTAGTCTACAACTCAGCCTTGGCACAAATGTGTATTCATCACCCATCAAGAAAGTGCTTATAAGACTCACGTGTTTCTTACCAATATTAAATGGAAAACARGARRAAGCATTGTAAACACCGAAATACTGTTTGGTTTTTTATGCYTGAYARATAAYCTTCTWGTGTGCATCATTGAGGAAAAGCGAGCCGGGTTTTTCGAAAGTTTTCAGGTGGCGAGTCATCAYTAYATACTTGATACGGTATTTTCCGAGTKAGGTYTCGGGTTACCCAWRTTKGCCGWCWKCGGTCTSATGGAACGCTGCTGAGGCAATAWTMGAKCTGTTTACGAATRGTCGRGTTTTTRAAMTGATAGATGGAAAATGGATTTTGGCCCGCAGGACACCACCGCGTCAGGTCAAACAGAACAGCTGCAAATCTCGATGACTAATCCATCTTGTTTTCGTAATGAGTACAATACGTTAGAGGTGATTTATAGGTACAGTTTGAACAAATTTGTTCAGCTTTAAATGTCGGGAATACTTTGTCAAGTCCGTTGGTGCATAAAGTCTCTCTTCGAGTTTGAGTCTTGTCAAGTATTTGCTGCTAGTATCCAAAATGACTTTTCGAAGCATGATTAACARCTAAAATTATAACAGAAAGTACTGTTTCATACAACTAGTGCTGGTCAAGCCGAWGTGTGCTGTGGCAAGCTACTTGCAGCCAAAAACGTGACCAAAGCCATAAATACCGCAGAATACTTGAAGCYGCCAGTGTGTGAAGGTGGTWARMCYTCGTTTTTGATGTTTCTATWTTTTCTTGAAAATCCTATTCTGACAACTTGTKCTSGTGAGGCTCTTCACCAGTGTCTGGTAGGTCTGAAGATTGATATTGAATCCTTGGTAATCGGTGAATACGGACTGAACAAACATCTAGAAGATAACGGTTTGGCTGGATGCTKTTGATGATGAAAGATCCCAAATCTGATGAAAACAGCCTCTTGAACGTTTGGTAGAATCTCTGAGTTTAGGGATAAGAGACCTACGGGTGATATGATTGATGGATAAACAGGGTCCGAACCATCCGCGTACGCCTATCYWCTGACCAGCAATAAACACTTATGAGCCTTGAGCAGCGCTTTCACTCAACATTCAAATGATTTTCAATCCATCGGTTCATAAATAATCTTCAAAMTTGGTAGTGGTGCGATTCTAACCTTCCCAGTGGCATTTACGATTACTGTGAAATCATTCTACGTTATGATTTACGATTTGTGACAGAATACTACTTAACTGCAGCCCGMTGCCCCCGAAGAAATGCGTAAACGTTGGAAGCCAAKTAAAATCTCGATTCGTGGCATACAGCGAGGGYCAGATTTCATGAGCGAGAATTCAGCCCCGAGGTTATTTGCCCTATTMRTACCTTGTCACAGCACTATGAKAAATMTATCAAATTCATACGTMMTTTTTGTCTCAGCTGCTTAACAGCACGTCATAGATCTTAACGGACTAAAGTATAGACTCAAAATAGTCAATAACAACTGGTCGTGATACGTGTCTGTCTGGGTTATGAATTTCTGGACTAGGCCGCATATCGGCCGCATTCATCCAGATTACAGTCCTGCAAAGTTGCCGCAACACGCCACGCCGCMGCGGATAAWTCCAGTACTAATYTATTTARGTATAASKACTGTGGCTTTAATACTCCTTTTTCTGAATCATTAGCACCAATTTCATTTCTACAATTTTCTGCAATTTTCTGCAAATTATCYAGTGYCAATTGAAGTAGTAAGTGTTYAACTGATTTCGGAATTCCCAAGCAAAACGGATTTTTTTTTTTTACTCAAGTTCGACGTACTTATTGTGGAAACGCTAATTGAAGGATCACTACACCARAAGGATGCCCCAAATAGTGATCATAGGCGGCTCTTACGCCGGCCTCAAGGCGGTCTCGACTATATACAGCACGAAAACGGCAAAYCTCGACGTCACGSTTGTCTCGCCGTCCTCACATGTGTATTTCAACGTGGCCGCTCCGCGGTTACTAGTAGAGCCAGAAAAGCTCAGCCAAACCGTGTTCCCAGTCGAGGAAATTGTGAGCGAATCTTCAAATGGCGACGCCAAGTTTGTTCAGGGTCTGGCTACAAAAGTCGATTTCGAAAAACGGGAAGTTTATGTAGATTTGGCCGCCGTTGGCGATTCTACGCTCAGATTCGATATCCTAGTGATTGCCAGCGGCACACAGGCGAAATGGGCGGGCTGGAAGGTGAATACAAGCCACGAGGATGCCCAAAAGGCGATTTTGGCCACAAATCATGCGTTGAAAAAGGCTCTGACGGTGGCTATTGTTGGCGGGGGCCCCACAGGAGTAGAAACCGCGGGTGAAATCGCCAAAGAGTTCCCGCTGGCGAAAGTCACGCTCTACACTGGCGCAGACGCGCCGTTGGCGTTTGCAGGACCAAGTCTTTCTGTCAARGCGACGCGCAAACTTGAGAATTTGGGCGTTCAAATCATAAATGACCTCCAAATCAAGGAAGTCTTGCGCAAAGAACACGGCGATACGCTTGTGCTCGATAGTGGCGAAACACGTGATTACGAYGTCGGCTTGGAGTCKTTTATCGCCGGCCCGTTCTCGCTGTACCTCCCGCTGAGCGTGAAGGACGAACAGGGTTTTGTTGTCACCGATGAAAACTTACTTGTAAAGGGTTGCAACGGAGTGGTTGCGYTTGGAGATATTGTATCCGGAAGCTCCAAGAGCATTGTGGATCTCAAGTTTGGGCAGCTGGGAATCTTCACTGCCACTATCAAGAAACTCTTGCAAGATGTGCAAAMCCCTGGCTTCTTARAGAAGAGTACAGATGCGGATTCGAGCTACARTCCTGTGAAACATACCTTGGCCGTGCCCATATCACGTGACGGCGGTGTCGGCATGCTCTACTGGGTGCCACTTCCTAGCTTCTTGGTGTGGCTCGGCAAGGCGAAAACATTCATGATCGAGCTGGCCCGCTCTAACTTTATGTGAGGTCTTTTGAGAAATCTCTAACTACTAGGGAAATGRTTTTYCACAGTAWGCRAAATAKKGYRAGRCGCYMAAATCATCTTGGTGACGTTTAATGTATAGAGCGGATCTGTGACTGTACAGGCAAGGCGATCAAATGTCTTTTCATCAAGCACATTTGTTCTTGTCGCGTCCGGCACATATAGTCGGGCGGTCGTCCATCCTTTGTGCAGTGGCATGTYTGYRRCTTGAGCGCAGTTTAYACGTCTGCCAGCATTTGCAATTCGCTGGAGAATCCAAACCAAGAAAAGTATCTAATTGTGCGACTAGCGTCTTCCAATGTTTATCTCGTCTTGTCCAAACTTGTATGCACCGCGTGTCGTATTATATTAAACAGGCACTCGGGTGGGTACCACGAAAGASGCGAACAAATTTCAGATACTGGTCAAGCTAGGTCTGTAAGAAGTCATGACTTTCAGCAGCTGTGAAACATCAATTTCGAGCACAATTGGATCCGAAATGCAACMAGATGACTCAACSMARAAAAAATACAAAWAAAAATGGTTGTGGGATTCACGTGCGAGCCACACTCTCAATTCTTAACAAATTTTGGTGGACGGTCATTCTCAAGAAAATCATCAAGTATAATCCAAGGAGGATTTCTCAGCAAATAATCTTACCAGCATTCATCAGATGCGGTGGTATCAGTGAGTGAGATACACTTACACCTTTCGTGGAAAGTAAGAATAATACTGATGTATATAACGCAAGTTGTGTCAGATCGTTTTGCGAAATCAACTTGCAGTCTTGATATTTTCAAAAACAATAAAATCATAACCAATGAGTGTCTTCAATTGAGGATATTAACAACACGTAAAAAGAGAATAATTAATTGATCAATCTGTTATTTCGAGATGTATTAAATCTAGGTATCTTTTGTAGCAAGCGAATATTTGCTCAATTAACGTGTTGGGGCTTTAAATGAAATATAGCTCWCATCCTCACACTCATTGCAACCCCGAAATAACGACAAACAGAACTCGGGCCCGGCAGTGGCCCATTTCCAAAACAACACTGGTTCTTAATTTTCATCTTAAAAGAAAAAATCCATCAGCAAGACCAAATAAAGTGAAATCTCAAGAGAACGGAAAAAACCAAGAAATCCGGGAAATTCACACACCATGCAAATTAACCAATAGTTYATGCCTGGGCCTTATTGCTTGAAACCTTATTGCTTGTCCTGTGCACACGATAAGCCTTAGCCATCTCGCGGTGCTCACCGATCTGGAAAACAAACATACCTGATTTTTACACACACCTCTATTTTTTTAGGCGAAACCARAWTTTTCTTTGCAATAAACTTTTATTTTTTCGTTCTTTCTAATAATTATCTGATTATCGAGAACACAGGCTCCTTTCAAGTCCTGTTTTTCACCTCTAGCAAATAAGCACGCTTGAACACTTCAAATGCCCAAGAAAAGAGTCGTTTCCGACGATAGTGACGTCGAGAGCATGGACCTGGCGGCTAGCGAGACCGAAAGTGCTGCAAATCCGGCGAATGTGGACACGGCCCGCCTCGACCGGTTYCTCTTGCGGTGTGAGCCGAAAGTGGCTCGAGAACAGGACGTGGACGACTCGACTGTGCGGTTCAAGTACCTCTTGGGACTCACGGATATCTTCCGGCATTTCATCGACATCAACATGTCCAAGGATGCGAAATTCAAGCGGTTAATTAAACAGATTGACGGCAAAATGAACTTCACGCAGCCGAAGAAAAAACAATCGCGTGGTCGGCGCAAGACGGAGAAGGAAGAGGACGCCGAGCTTTTGGAGGGTGAAGAACATATGGGCGACGCCGCCGAGCAGCGCACGGTGCTTACTGAGCTGCCTAGCTTCATCGAGGGCGGCGAGTTGCGTGAATATCAGGTGCAGGGCTTGAATTGGTTGATCCAGCTCCATGAAAACCGTCTTTCCGGAATCTTGGCCGACGAAATGGGGTTGGGCAAAACACTCCAGACAATCTCCTTTTTGGGCTACTTGCGGTACATCAAGAAAATCGACGGGCCGCACATTGTGATCGTGCCGAAACTGACGCTCAACAATTGGCTCCGCGAGTTCCAGAAATGGACACCCGAGGTGAATGTGGTGGTGTTACAGGGCGACAAGGAGTCACGTGGCGAGATCATTCGCAACCGGTTGCTAGCCGCCGACTTTGACGTTTTGGTCACGTCTTTTGAAATGGTGATCCGCGAAAAACTGCAGCTCAAGAAGTTCCGCTGGCAGTATATCATTGTGGACGAGGCGCACCGGATAAAAAACGAGGCCCTGTCGCTCTCTCAGATCATCCGGCTTTTCTACCTGAAAAACAGATTGTTGATCACGGGCACGCCGCTCCAGAACAACTTACACGAGCTTTGGGCGTTGCTCAATTTCCTTTTGCCTGATGTATTTGGCGATCTGGAAGTGTTCGACGAGTGGTTCAATTCGCAGACGGAAAAGGACAAGGACCAGGATAAAGTGGTGCGGCAGTTGCACAAGGTGCTCAGCCCCTTCTTGCTTCGGCGCGTGAAGAATGATGTCGAGACGTCGTTGCTCCCGAAAATCGAAACAAACGTCTATATTGGCATGACGGAAATGCAAATTGACTGGTACAAAAAGCTTTTGCAAAAAGATATCGACGCCGTGAACGGTGCCGTGGGGAAGAGGGAAGGCAAGACGCGGCTCCTCAATATCGTCATGCAATTACGCAAATGTTGCAACCATCCGTATTTGTTTGACGGCGCCGAGCCTGGCCCTCCCTACACCACCGATGAGCACTTGGTGTTCAATGCGGGGAAAATGATCATTCTCGACAAAATGCTCCGCAAATTCCGCAGCCAGGGCTCGCGTGTGTTGATCTTCTCGCAGATGCTGAGATTGTTGGATATCTTGGAAGACTATTGCTTCTTCCGTGAATACGAATATTGTCGTATCGACGGGTCCACCTCCCACGAGGACCGGATCCAAGCGATTGACGACTACAACGCGCCGGATCTGGAGAAATTCATCTTCTTGCTCACKACCCGAGCGGGTGGGCTCGGCATCAATTTGACACTGGCGGATATTGTCATTTTGTACGACCTGGACTGGAATCCACAAGCCGATTTGCAGGCCATGGACCGGGCGCACCGTATCGGGCAGAAAAAGCAGGTGCAAGTGTTCCGTTTTGTGACGGAAAATGCCATTGAAGAGAAGGTGCTTGACCGGGCGGCGCAGAAATTGCGCTTGGACCAATTGGTGATCCAACAGGGCCGCCAGCTGACGGCAAATATCGGAAACTCGAATGACGACTTGTTAGGCATGATCCAGCATGGTGCGCAGGCAGTTTTCGATGCGAAATCACAGCTGCAGATGCTCGACGACGACATTGACGCGATCCTCGCCAAAGGCCGTGAAAAAACAGCGACTTTGAACGCTAAATTCAACAAGTTGGGGCTTGATGATTTGCAGAACTTTGCCCCTGACAGCTCGGCTTACGAGTGGAACGGGCAGAACTTTGCCAAGAGGCAGACCGACAAGTTGGGCGTGACGTGGCTCCATCCTAGCAAAAGAGAGCGCAAGGAGCAAACGTATTCTGTGGATAACTAYTATAAAGATATGCTAAAGACCCCGTTGACCCAGGCCAAGGCGGCSGCCGCCAGCAAGATCAAACAGCCGAAAATCTACCACCCTCAAGACCATCAATTCTTCCCAAAACAGTTGGTGGATCTCTTGAAGCGTGAGCAGTTGGCATACAAAAAGGCTGTTGGATACGCATATTCGTTGGACGACTTTGGCGACAGTGACGAGGATTTTCTCAATTCTTCAGATGAGCGAGAAGACGTGCCGCGCGACGTGAAATTGCGGGAAGAACAGAAGAAAATTGAAACAGCCATGCCGTTGACAGAAGAAGAGCTAGCATTGAAAGATAAGCTCTTGGAGGAATGCTTTCTGACGTGGTCCCGACGTGATTTCACAAACTATATTCATGCATGTGCGAAATACGGCCGAGACTCGTTGAAAGAAGTGGCGGAAGCACTTGGSAGAGACCTTGACGAAGTTGAGCGGTACACGAARAAATTCTGGGAGCTGAAGACCGAAATCGACGGCTACGAGAAGTAYGTCGCCCAAATCGAGGCCAGCGAGCGCAAGACGGCGAAGCTTCTTAATCAACAGAAATTGTTGGCGATGAAGATCGAGGAACTGGACGATCCACTCGAGGACCTTAACATCCAGTATCCACCTAACAATGCCAAACGCGTGTTTTCAAAGCTAGAGGACCGKTTCATATTGTGCTGCGTATACAGGTACGGGATATTTGCCGATCGCTTGGGCGAAAAGATCAAACGCGAAATCGTGCAAAGTGAGCTCTTCAAATTCGACTGGTACATTGCGTCGAGAACCCCACAGGAGCTCAGTCGCCGTGTTAGCACGTTATTGCTCTCGCTTGCCAGAGAGAGCGAGGGGCCTGGGAGTCGTAAGAGAGTCAAGACTGGTCTTCGTGCAGGCTCGGCAGAGCCAAGCACAAAGGAAAACACRCCACTTCTTAATGGCAGCTCTCAGATTGAGGCCGACGAGGAGAAACCCAGCCGCAAGAAATTGAAGACCGAGTAAACGGCGGTAAGTACTTTGAGTATAGTTTTCTTAGATTTTCTCCTCCAATGGCATATATACAATACAAACGTGGACTTCTGTGCGACATTATCACACTTGTTCACCCAGAAGCAACACAGGGGCCAGAACTCATGGCTGGTATTCCTTCAAGATTTCAGATTGAACCGTGGAAATGTAGTACGGAACCTTGTTAGCGGTCCAACTCACAGAGCAGTAGTCACTCATCTCAAAACGCTCAACTTGGAGATAGTCAAATATGGTTTCTTCTCCACTGGACTTGTATCGTGGCTGGATGAAGTTCTTCAAGCTGATGATTTTCGATCCGGGCTTCATGCCGTACAAAAGCTTGCCGACCTCATGATTCAACGAAAACTCAAACAAATAGTTGTTCACAAGCACGACATCGGACTCAATGCACTCCTTTCTGACTTCCTCGTTCTGGACAAAACTTTGATCCAATGCGAACGAGAGGTTCATTGACTTTAGCCCAAAAAGTTTGATTTGCTTTTGCATGAATATTTGTTGTTGAGATGCAAGAAGCGATGCGTGGTCCATTATTTCGCAGCCGCCGCTTTTCTCAGCCCCAAACTCAAGAGCGGCTTGCAAAGTTGTGTTGCCCACCCCGCAGCCTAGGTCGTAGAATTTYTTATGCGGTTTATAGTCAATCTTTGTCAAAACCTCACTGACAAACGAAGGAAGAAGCTCCCCGTACACCTCTGCAGAAAAAGCCTTGTAAGATCTGAGCTTCTTCGAACTTGGCGACACTATCCTTGTATATGCTCTCATGAGCAACTGATGAGAACAATACCTAGAGATTGTAGTTTTGTGAGCAAGCAGATCGATGAAAGCCACTGAGTATGCCATGGGTCTCATATGACGGTAGCGCGAGACAAAGACTTCCGGCAAATGKGTCTGATAGCCCCCAATAACTGGCGACTTWAGGGTCAAGCTCATTTTCCGCTGCACGGATTTGGTAGGTGATTGCTTTGCGTATTTGCGRGCCTCTTCGCCCGCATTGAGAACATCCATGTAGAATGTTTGAAGCTTGGAATCTTTTATGTCGTGACAAAAAGAGTATGTCTTGGGAAGATAAGCCCTCAAACTTTCATTGATATCGATGTTCGGATCGATTTCGATTGGGTATGGCGAAAGCTCCAACATCAAAGCATTCCACTTGTCGATGACRTACATGAAGCCTTGAAAATCATTTTCTTCCACCGCCGTGATTAAACTCTGGCAAAAGTCGTCGGTAATGATCTTTCTCAAACGCTCTGAGTAGGAGAAAAAAAGGCCATAATGGATCTGAAAGACCTTGATGATTTCCCTGACAGGGTCGAGCTCGTTGCTCTTTGGTTCTGCCAAAATGTATTGCTCTGTGTGTTGTGGGTAGAGAAGATACCGAATGTGGATAATGTTTCGGGGGTTGATTATGGTCTCCCCAGCCGCGTTTACTGTCTGGAAGGGCGGAAAAGAATCAGGCAAAGATTTGTAGCTTTTTTCATGTTCTCTTATCACATTTGCCGCCAATGTGTTATTGATGGGTAGCTGGTCACCAGATTGGAGAATGACCAGGACATCGGAGCTAAAGTCAATGCGCGAAGGAAATAAAATGCGGGACGATATAGCTTCATTGAAAAGATACCTATCTTCAAAGGTAACTGAAGTATCATGATTGATATCCGTTGGATCATATGGGCTAATCTCTTCAAGGTCTGACGGGTTTTCCTCTTCCATGACTTTGTGAAACTTCTCCATCAACTCTCTTTCTGCCTCACTGTCTTCGGTGACAGGAGTTTCAGACATGAGTCTAGCTGGTCCGCTCTTTCTAGCTTTCTTTTTCTGCTCAACAAGCTGCTTTTGTGCGGTTTTCAACTTTTGCCGGTTCTTGAATTCAGGCACCAAATGCAACGCGGGTGTTCTTTTCCTCTTCGCGCCGGTCAGAACAGGTGTTCCATCTCCGCTTATACTTTGGAACCATTCAGCCTCCTCAATGAGCTTCTCAATTTTGACCTTCTCCCCACATTTTGTACGTGTGGCCCTCAACCGTGTCCGTGGTGGCGGAGCTTTGCGGGCGTTTTTTCTCATTTCTTTCAACTCCTGATTTCTTTTCATTGTCTCTTTTCGCTTCTGGGTTATTTGATCTCGAATACGCGCTTTTTCTCGTGCTTCGGCGTCAGTAATATTAGGTTCCACCTTTTTCGGCTCTCTCGTTTTAAGCGCTTCTTCACGCAAATCGCTGAATTCAACATCAGTCTTGGTCCTGCGCCGGCGACTTCCGCGAGCGGAGTCTTCAGCCATGGAAGAGTACCATTGAGCTTCATAAATGAGTCTCTCAAGTCTGTTAGAAAATTTGCTTTGTCTGGAGTGCACCGATTCGAGGTCCTTTCTTTTCTGCTGAATTTCACGCCACGAACGGAACAAAAGCTCCGATTGACACTCCTTGTCAGTCTTTTCGTCCTGCAAGCTCAAACGCAAAATCTCGTTCTCTGGCTTTGTGAAGGGAATGGCCTCACTGCCACCACGGTCTTCGATCACAGTCTGAATGTCTTTAATAAGCTTTGACAAGGACTCATTATGTGCAGCTTCCTTAATTCCTGTATCTGTCAAATCTGTTCTAATGATGAGGTCAATTTTTTCCTCGTATTCAGTGTTTTTCACCACTTTGGGGCGGATTTTGAGTTTTTTCTTCAACGCCAAGGCCTTCTGCCGCACGACCCCAAGACGGCGGAAGGGTAGACTTAATTGGAGCTCTTCAGCTTCGAGCCCCCCTATGAGCCCTTTTGTCATGACATCCAACTCGGCAGGGGTCCAGCGCATTTTATACGGAAAATGAGCGGACACCAAGGATCGTGCTTCATCTTGCGAGTATCCAGGTAGGCATCGAGAAAAGTCTTTGAATGTGAAAAGTTGATTCTCATATGCATTCTCCAAAGCGCATATCTCTGCGCATTGTAGCTTGTCTCGTTTTGACCCATATTTCTCCTCCAACAGTAAAACTCGCGAGTGAATGAAAGCACGCCCACGTGCAAATAATTCTTCTTCAAGCATCAGAAAGTTAATTGGGCCCGTGCTGTACCATTCCAGCACAACCAATTTAAGCTCTGGCCACGTAAGCTGCTCGGGCACGGTCAATCGCTCGATAGCCGCAATAATATCGCTCCACTGATTCTTTGATAATTCTTTTTGCACAGTGCTTTTCCGGAAATCTACTGTAAATAATTCGATAAGTTTGGCATCCAAAGTGTCATAGTCAGGCTTCATCTCCGGGGATACGGTACCTGCGCTGCGGGGCGTAATAAGACCGTCCTCTTGGGGTGATTCTTCTGGCGAGAGCTCCGATTTTTTTGCACCGTTTTTGCGTGATGACTTTGATTGGACCCCAGGCATTGTAACGTCAGATTGAGCTTAGTTTTTCGAGTTTTTTCCGAAAATATTTGTGGAGTGGTCGGTTGGCTGTAGGGAAAAAATGTCAGCCGAGTCTGACGCAGGTAAACAATATTCAGGCGAGGGCCAAGGGAAGCGATCTCTGGATCGCGCTCCCAAGCTTGGGTTCCGCGACAGGCGCCGCGTATTCTCAGAGCGAAATTAAAAAAAAAAAAAATGAGCACGCGGAGAACAATGTGAAATTGCGACTCACCGAGAAATAGGTGTCGAGAAATAGGAGACAAATGCAGTGTGGCTATGCTCATATTATCAGTTGTACTTATTGCACTTGGTAGAAAACTGCGGACTCAGTGCGAGCTATAGGTACTGGCAGTATCCCTCATTTAAATCAGATCTCGCTATTTAGGCATTTCTCAGGAACCCCTCCAAGAATTCTCAAAGGAGCAAACGCAATATTGGCGGACACGCATGCGCASGAGGAAAAATAAGGCATGATTTTGAAATAGCGAGATAGTACCAGGCGTGCATCTTTTATCGAACCGACGAATGTCATTTCGGCGCGAGCGCTCGCCTTAATCGTTCGATGRGAATTTCTCCTCATTCCCTCATTGATTGTCAAAGCTTGCTAATTCGAATTCCGCTGAGTCGAAACTTCAAGTCTTTTAACGCCTTGGTCTCAGGCCTCCACTGATCAAACAATCCGTAAAGTGCCTTAATCTCTTCCTCTGCCGACTTTTGAATCTCACCGTTTTGTACCGTAATCTCAGGCGTGACGGGTCGCCAGTTTTTTTGAATATTGAAAATAAGTCCTCGCAAACACCAGGGCAATATAAATGGATTGGTTCCAATCTTCCCCACGTTGTATTCTTTGACATATACTTTATTAGTGATTGGCAAATCGGCTTCAGCGWTTTCTTCCAGGTAATCTGTAATGACTGCGCTCTTTGGAATCACTATGTCATCAGTGTCGAGCATGAATTTGATGCCCAAATCGTAAACTTTTCCGTCATTATAGATTCGTGAGTGCCCTCCTCCTGTGAGGGGACCCGCCAAAACGGGACTGATCTCTTTGATGACGTTGTTGTCAAAATAGCCATTGTTTTGCAAGTGACAACATAWKGATATCAAAGCTTTGATGAAGTCGGGCGTCTTCGAAGCGCTGTCAATGTAGCAGGCTCTGTATATATTTGGATGGAAAACATGGGATGCCAATGCCGAGTAAAGTGGTACCAATTGATCATTTATGGAACCAACGAGGCACAATTTGACATTGACGCCTACTATGGTTTGTATCGCATCCTTGTAAGCAAGYGACTGCGGACTGTCAAACTTTGTAAGTTCAAAAAGTTCAATCATAGAGTCATGCTCGATGGCGGAGTAAGCCTTCATAAAGAGTGACTTGTCAATACCATAGAACGGGCCATTATTAACGCCGGCCATAGCAAGAATACCAATTCGCTTTTGACTCGCATTTTTGAGAATACCTCTTCTGATGAGACGCGCAAGCAATATGATAGATACAACGCATCCCTGTGAGTGTGCCGCAATCATGATAAAGTCGGCCTCATTAAKCTCTTCTGCCCATTTAGTTAAAATTTGCAAAAAGAAATCGACTCGGTCAAAAATCTTTCCCTCCTTTTCTAATGCAATCTTTTGAATACTGATATCATGCGCCTCGTTCTCATTCATCATGTTATTTTCCACGAGGTATCGTATCACGGACTTCTCCGCCTCATTCGCAAACTTCGAAGACGTGCCTTTGGGAGCACCGATGATGGGGCGGATCATCCTTGTGGGAAAAAAGCCGTGAACACCAATAATTAGTATTCGATTGACTTTTTGTAGTGGACCGACTTTTTTGGTGTGGACATCAGCGGATTGTCCAGCGTTGATCCGGAGAGCCTCGCCATCACCACTATCAACCGAAATAGCCGTATGCTCGTCTTGTAGTTTTTGCCTCTTCAGAGTCAGGTTTGCGACCGTATAAACTTTATTCACATTGGGCAAACAAGCTCTTTTATGTGACGGTAGACGCGACAATGACTTCCCATAAAGTTTGTAGGTTCGCTCGTTCAGAAAATGAAGTGCCTCCATATGTGGACCTGTGGTAGCATTTGCTGTACCCGCACTATCTTCGCTTGACGTCTCATCGAGCTGAGATACGAATCCCAATTTTGCCGAGATATGAGATAAACAATCTCTCCAATTTCTGAGACTGAGCGCACTTCTGAATCCAGTCAGATGCAAGGTCAGTGCCGTTGTTGAGTTACTAGCATGACCTTGAGCTTTAAGGCATGTGTTCCAGTCGGGAACAAGCAGATTTTTTGTTAGATTCTCACTTTTGTGTATATCGATCTCTTTGAACTCCTTGGCACCATGATGCGGCTTATACAACACAGCGTCATCTGATTTCAGACCCCCTTGTGGGTTCAGCCCACTATCAGCAGTGACTTCAGTTGACAGGCCAGGCCTATCCTGTAGTTCCTTTCTAGACGGAAGCGATGGTGTTGATTTGAGAATCGTATTGGTGACTCGGGTATGCATCGGTACATCTTTTTTCGCAGGGTCTTCTGCCAAAGTCCAGAAGTTCCACATTGGCTTTCGGTCCTTCACTCCAGCATCCGACTCCTGGCTTAGTTTCGAATCTGCGTCTTCCGCGGTTGAATTGGCTGGCAGGGATTGTCTTTGCGAAGACACCAGAGGCGATGAAAGTGGTTTTCGAGAATCCGCGTTCAGTGTGTCGACATGATCGGACTCTCTCACGGATTCCTCGATAGTGTTTGGCCCATCGGGACCCGCGGACTGTTTCTGCTCTAAAGCCTCTGCTGCTCCATGGTCTTCTTCTGGGAGGCTGTTTGACCGTGCGGTTTTTGCGCTCCAGCCAAGCCAGGTACTGGCCGCATATGACCCCAAAGACGTGGTAGACAGCTTATGCTTCAATGTATTTGTATKCTTTTGWGGWGATTTACAAACCACGCGACGCGGCGAGGTTTCACGGTATTGTCCCGTTAATGCTTGTGTGGTAGGCTTGTCTTGGGAAGGCGGTTTCAGAATAAGCTCGCGTTTCTGCGGCTCTGCAGGGTCCGTCACACAATTATCTGCGGAGAGCTCTCCATTTTCAATATCCGTTTTTGCAGCACTTTCCAGGGCTTTTTGGCCTTCCCTTGGCGTCYCAGCGCTCTTAGCAACATTATCTGACGCTGGCGTGGGGTTGCCGCCCCAGGAGTATAGCCACGCTTTCGCTGAGTCCAGACGTGACATTAATTCTTGAGCTGGAYTTGAATGATTTCCTATTCAGAGCCAGCTTTCTTTTGGAGAAATATTTGAGAAAAGGCGAGGTGTTTATGGATCTAGCAATGGAATACTGGGGTAAAGTTTGGTGCCGTCACATATTGGTGTGTATGGAGGGCGCGAGATAAGATATTCGTGACGGAAAAGAAATGCAGCCATTGATTTGCGCCATGCCACTCACACGAAGAAGATACAGTCTGGCCATGTTTAGCTTTACAACGATTCTGAAAGATTTGGCATGATGAAACGGCTGCGGTAATTTGTGAACTGGATAGCGTAATATTTGCAAGAATAGAATTTTGAGATCCGCTGCGTGACCATAAATAGCACATGCCATGGCTGCAATCTGGGCGTCGGCGCGTACACACACACACACACACACACACTTTGTTTACCTTCATTCTTTGTTTCTTCAACTCAAAACCTTGACTCATATGCACAGCATGATCAATGTTTGTATCCTYATTGGAGTAATTTGCATTTCACTTCAGGAAGCGGCGTGTCTTTCCGTGTAACGCCGGGAAGCCGTGTCTGATATTCTACCGGACTCTATGAAGATGGWGGTTTTTGWGWATATCTTTCCAAGCTCTAACACTATTCAAGCACAGGCGAGAAAAGAGATATGATTTCAAGTTACAACATATCATTATGCAAATTTGGGTTTTAATCCAGAAGCGTAAAGACGTAACCCAGCAGGCACTCTTTGAATTAATTTGTACACATGGCGGGTCCTACTTAGTCCGATATTAACATAGAGATTACGCTTGCTTGATCAATTGACGATACGAGTCCATTGTCTCTGGAGAAACGGTGGAACCGCCGCAAACAATAAAGATCACCAAGTCTTTTGGCTGCAAGGGCCCGAATGCTTGCAACAAATCTTGTCTCTTCATGGAGACTGCGACTGTTGCGCCACACGCAGGCTCGAYCACCTCACCAAAAACATCGTTGAATGCAACTGTGGCATCCACGGCCTCTAAGTCGTCAATCAATTCCACTGTAGTAGCATGATTATGGTAATTGTCAAAAGTGCGTTGGGCGACATACGGCGATGCCAACGAGGTGGAGAGAGTGTTGATACTGGTTAATGTAGAAGGCTTCCCTGCAATAACCGAGTTCTTGAAAGTTGGGGTTTGAACTGTCTCTATTACCAAAACGGGTACTTTTTCCAAACCGATATTCCTTTTGAGACCAGTCACAATACCGTTATAGAGGCCACCACCACCGCAGCTGCAAACAATTCCTTTCACGTTATCGATAGAAATACTCATATCTTTTAGTTGATAGGCGATTTCGTCCACCATTGCAGCATGGCCCTCCCAAAGGATCTCATCATCGAAAGGATGACAATAAACAGTCTTTACTGAAGGCTGCGCTTTTGCCATGATCACTTCTCTTAGGTGATTATCTGCCTCGCCCCAGTGTGCCCCATATACGATCACTTCTGCGCCCAAGTCCTCAAGTTTGTCAATTGCAGCCTGCTTGGCAGTCTTTGGCAACACCACCGTACATGGTTTTGCATAGAATTTGCTAGCATAAGCTGCTGCTAGGCCAGCRTTTCCGCCCGAAGAGCAATATACGTGAACAGAGCTAAGTGCATCTGATTCACTTGCGTCTTTCACTGAATTGAAGATTTTATGACTCATACCCCGGAGTTTGAAACTSCCKGAAGGCTGTTGATTTTCTTTTTTGTATAAAAATCGGCACGGTACGGGGCCAAGATTATCTGTTACATCTATCAAGTCAGTAATTGTGGACGGGGCGACCATTTTTTTTTCTCTTTTCTTCTTTTGATATATTTTCGATGCTTTTGAACTTAACTCCGAGGTCAGAGCAGAATAGAGGTTGGACCCTGCCTTCACCGAGGCTTATCTTATCGGCGAAACGAGCGCCTCGCTGAGCCGGCTTTCATCACGTGACTCCCATCTGGACCACAACGCGCTAAGACGAGAAGACTCGATTCCGTCATGCGTGTCGGTAATCATTTTGAAAAAGTACAGATTTTGGCTGATAGTTTCGAAATATCCTTCGTTTCCTCACCACGCTATGCCTCCTAAGTTTCGCAAATCGGCAGAGTATGCGCGTGTGCCGGCTCATGCTGAGACTGAGGTGGTGGATGCCTATGCAGAAATTCTAGATTCCACAGGAAACCAAGATTTAGTGCTCCAAGATATACCTACTTTGCTCCGAACTCTTCAAATACCGTCATGTTTCACTAAAGACATTTCTCAGTGCATAGAGTGGTTCTACGCGACACAACAGGCAAAACTAGCACGAAAAAGCGCCAATTGGGCCGTCGCAGAGCAACTTTTGCGGCATTTGACGATATCCGTCACGATAAACGGAGTTTTGGACATTTCGGATGTTGTGGATCTTGACAAGCTTGTGAAATTTTGCAACAGGCTCGTAAAATTCAGAGACAATTACCTGCAGATCGCGTCAAATTGGGCCCTTTTTGTGGATGCGTCTGGAATCAAGATAGACAAAAGCAAAATGGCAGAATACAACCTCACACTCTCAGATTTGGTGAAAGTGAAAAACTTGCTTCAATTGGATGATATTAGTGACAGCATATTGATCGATATGTTGGGATGTGGCCGTAGTAACGTTGACGGCGAATTGTTCAACTATAAGCTCTCTTCTGGCGCATTGGAGGTTGGAATCAAAGATTTTGCGGAAGTACTTGGCTTACTTGGCCACTACGATGAATGATTTGAGTGTGTGGTTTCTTGCTTTTCTTTTTGCTATTCTAKCWTCGAAACTGCTGCATGTCGTGGTTGAACACTCGGTGTATTTCTGCTATTTGGTCACGAACGTGCCTTTTTTGTTCGCCGAGGAGAAGGACCATATAAACAGAGCAATCTTATATCAGGGTTACCTTTTATGGAAGGCAAGTGTGAGTATCATTATGAAGTCTTGATTTGAAGATGCAGGTTGAAGCCTCTTTGCTCGATCTGCAAGGAACTCACTTCTACTTTCTACATGATGTGGGATGATTAGAGCGAGTGAAAAATAAGACCATTGATTCAGGTGCTCATGCATGATTTGAAAGATTGCATCAGTCTTTACGACGGTTTACGAATTGGTGCTTCAGGGAAATTGCCTCACCGATCATATTCTATGGCGCAGAGAGCTTTTGCATGTTCTTTTCTAGATGTTTACTCAGGCCCAARCRATYTRAGCGCAATTCTGTCGTTGCCTTTCATGATATGCACGACCAAATGGCATTCAGCGAGATTRAAGTYGTGGCTCGTCGAWTTGCACACTACGTTGTCAATWGCATTCATTTCGTTTCCAAAGGCGAGGATCCAAAGCATTTAAGGCTCAGACGCTCACTGCATAAATATCCGGATACATTGAGTGACACTCGGCTTGGTGCCCGCCAATTTTATCTTCTTAGGTATGATACGGGATTCTTTAACATTGAAAGACTCACGAAAAGAMAAAACATGAGAYAAAATATGACATCAATTCTTAATGGAGAATACCGAAACCGAAGTTTTGACCTGTTGGAATTGTCACCGGGCGCACCCACAAACGTATGCATACCGAGGTTTGCATTAAAAGAGTGCATGGGATATAAAACCTGATATTTTTTCCAATGCATTCCTTAGGCATACAGATGATAGGCAAAAGAAATCTGGCCAAGTTTTGTCGTACAAAGAAAATGACAAAATCTATTTATCGATCAAAGTCTCTTGAAAGTTCTTCGACAACACCTTCAGTTCCTGACTTTTGAAAAAGAACCAGTCCGGTTATTCAATGCACGCATGCGGGGAAGCCCAAGGTTTTGCGGGTCATGTCTTCCACCATTATGTCATGCAATTCCATTGTTACATGCATTTCCTGTTTCATTTCATTACTGACCAAATCAGCTGGCGCCGAGACAATAGGCGTGAGTACGATAGGAAAACTCCTGCTCTAAGCTTTTTACAGCACTTACCTAAACGAACTCCTCAAAAAAAAATAGTGAGAGTCGTTCCATTGAGTATTGTTCTATCTACACCTCTTAGGACCACCACTGAAATCTTAAGCTTAATTTTTCATTTTTCTATCTTGTCAAAATTTCCGTCCAAAAAAAGAGTCATCTAAAACAGATGAGCTGATTGATTGTGTTTGAGCCTTGCATGTGAAGTCACTTCGAGATCAGCAAAAATGGGACCTCTCCACTTGCACGAGGCGTCGTAAATGGATTAGTTACGGCTTCAAAGTTACATTTACGAAATCGAAACTTGTCAATAAAGATCATACTATTGAAGCAGAATCAGAAAAATAGATAATATAAGCCTTCCATGAGAGCGCATTTTGGATACAAAAACCCGTAATGTCAAAAACTTTCATTTCAAAAAAATAAAAATGCAGAGTTGTGTGTTTATCCATGATCTTTACAAATGGGTGTACTGTGTTTGGCATCGATGGTCTCTTTGGGATCTATGATTAACCAAGTTTTGTGAATTACCCGAAATTCACATTTCAGCTTTTCAAAAAGCCTTYATTTGGSTCGSTAYAAWTYACGMRTTSAAAATGAACTTCAGTGTATTTGAGAAACTTTTGTCAATCTTATGAACTCTTCTCATGTCTATCCAACGGCCTCTCCCCAAGCCTAATGCCCACGCGCGGACGCGTTGCGCGGCGGCAGTGTCGTCTGCACCGATTCAACTAAAACTCAACTAGTTATCTGAATACATATACACTAGCGGTCACGTTCCAGACAAWTTCTTTCCACAAAAAAAAAGTCAAAAAGCGCTATCAAATCTGCATATCTACTTAAAGCCYAYYACACACTACCTCTACCTCTTCCACCAACACAGCGGGGTGTCCCGATCACATGACCAAACCTTGAGAAACTTCAAAAGATCTTGCACCCATTTATATACTCATTCGACCATGCCGAGCCGTCAATTTTTRGACTCGCAAACGCAGCATATCGACCTGTTCCTTGGCGAGTTGGCGCTGCTGGCCACAGAAAAGGACATCAACTTCAATAATACGAAACAATTCGATGCATTGATTCGGCACCTTGAGAAAACGCTTGAGGCGCCGCATTTCTGCGCAGTGCCTTCAGAAAACGTGCTCCAGGTGCTATTCACGCTTTGCGCTCGGTGCGCGGCTCAAAACTGGTCTCACGATGAGCTCTATGCGGTTGCGGGCAGCACCTCAGACTACATGAAACAGGTGAGCCGGGATTACGTTTCCGCGCTCGGCAAGGC
The DNA here is from genome assembly GCA_002894445.1 of Metschnikowia sp. AWRI3582. NCBI lineage: Eukaryota > Fungi > Ascomycota > Pichiomycetes > Serinales > Metschnikowiaceae > Metschnikowia > Metschnikowia sp. AWRI3582. The sequence continues at coordinate 156,198 of LPNK01000038.1, read as the reverse complement.
CACGCTCCAGCACCGCAGCACCGAGATTCTACAGCTGTACTTGTCGCTCATTTATAGCGACGGTGAGGATGAGGCCGTGATGCTTTTAAGACGTCGTTTACGCGCCGTGCTCGCCACGTTACACAAGATCAACATCATGCTGTATTTCCTGGCTCAAAAAGGCGTTTTCACGATGCAGCCGCTGGCCCGAATAAGGGAGCCGCGGCGGGCCAAGGCCAAGGCGCATGACGTGCTCGAGCCGCCGGCGCCCCTGGCAGTAGAGGTGATCAGTGACTCCGAAGATTCCGACTCGATTATAGACGCGCCGGAAGTGCCCGAGATTGCGCTCAAATACCACCTGCTTGAGCTCCCGCAGAAACAAGTGTCGCTGTTCTCGGAAATTGGCACCAACACGTCCGGATTGGGCGAAAGCGCGTCTCTTTTCACGCAAATGTCACATCACCAGACGGAAAATGCACCCACGCAAGAAGAGCCGGCATCGCCGGAGTGCAAACGGCCCAAAGTCGAGGTTCCCGGCTGGAAACGAATCCGTGTGTTTGACGATGCTACTGTCCTGCACAAATTGCTGGCCACGGCGAATTACGACGTGTGGAACTTACTCAAATGGACATTCTGGTGCGCCGACACGAACTCGCAGTATCAAACGTTCTTGTTCAACTCCACCGCGACGCATTTGCACTTGATTTACCGCGCCAACTTCGATTTCCTCATGCTATTCTTCGGGCTCGGCCACGCCGATCTTTTGGAAACGCTTAAGGAGAACAAATTGCGCTCGGCTGTGATATCCCTGCTTTTGTTGACCTTGGGCCCAAAATTGGAATGGCATGACCGTGCCACGGAATACGTCTTTGCAGGCCTTGGCGTGCCCACCCACGACAAGCCTTACCCTCTATACAACAGAGAACTTTTGCTCACGAGAAACGATCCGACCGTTCTCAATCCGCGATGCAAAACAGCAAGTGAAACCGACGACAATATGCACTCGATGCATTTGCGTGTACGTATACTCCTCCTCATGTTCGAATACGAAACTGTCCTGAGCGATGGTTGGTTTAGTGCTGGGAACAGCGCAGGCTACATGAGCTTATTGGGCCACGTTGTACGGGTGTTGCACAAGATATCGTTGCCATATATCAAACACTTCTTGACGGTTTTGCAGCTGTTTATATACACCGATGCAGCGTCGGTGCAGCCAAAAGTTCGCAGAAAGTTGAGCCGTTTGGCAGTAGACATTTGCCTTGGTATGTTGAATGCACTCACTGACCGCGATTTCACTCTAGATAACGCAAAGTCCAACTGGGCGTCTCAGGTGGCAGACATGATTCTGGATGAGCGTGTTGTCCAGAGCATGGTGGACGATGAAACGTTCAAGAGCATCGAGGATTTCGAGGCTTACTGGCAAAAAGTGTTGTTTTTGGGGGAATGGCTTTTCGAACGTGCCCTTCATGAACTTTCTGTACCGCTCTCACGAGAGGATCATTACATTCATCAATATGTTTTAGCAAGGGCCAAGAAGGCCGATCAATTAGCGGCGCTTGGTTGGGATGAATATCTTGAAAAGCACACCGACGAAATTGACTTGCTCCCCGACGGTTCTTTTACTCTCACTAGGGAACAAATTGAGCAGTGGAAAATACGTAAAAAAAGCGTCTTTGCGGCGTTGGCTACGCACGAACTTGGACCCATTTCGCCCGATATGCTTTCAGCCTCAGATGCAAGCTGGTCTGGACTGACCACCGTTGTCGATTTATCAGTCAACCCATTAGCGGTCCCCGCGTCTCGGACGTCCGATCAATCTACCATCTCTGAATCCTCCACCTCCTCGGTTGATCCAGATGCTACGATAAGCCCCGTGAAAAGTGAAAATTCGGATAGTTTTTATGTGCCAGATGTTGTGATTGTGGAGTAAGTTGATCTCACGTGGTGATACTTTTTTGATTAAACTGAATACTATCACTCTTCACTGTCAAACAGTCCGCTTGAAAATATCATCATGAAAGTGAGTGCAGCTATGAGTGCCACCGGAGGGGAAGGGACTGCTTCCAGGCAAAAATCATTATACTGGCCGCCTAGACTTCACATGCCTTCAAGAGAAGATTGATGAACTTCTCTACTTCTGATCGGTGTGACGCAAAATACACCGAGGATACAAAGCTAGCGTATGAACTAGCAGGCCGTCTGAACACGGAGCCGCGAAGGCCTCGGAGGCTGATAATCGTGCTGTCAGCTCACTTTCGAARTTATCGATCGATGAGGTGGTTATCTGCTTCTCGAGTGCGAGGCGCATCAAACAATCAAGCCATGTATCAGGCAGACTCTGTGAATCAATTGCCATTTTCCAACAACACTTTCCAAGTTTCAAATACGAGCCTTGCAGAAGTTGACTTAACGTCACCTTTCTACAAATACTTTTGTGATTTTCACTTGGAAAAAGTGACCTAGAAACAACTATAGCTGAAGAGCCTACAGTTTCCACCACCAACACTTAATCTCGCAAGTTTACACTTCTCATACCCGAATCAATGTCAATTTGCTCGGCAAGGTATTTGATGCTTCATGATATGCTGCTGAAGTACCGCAAGACTGCGTTTCGCTTGTAAATATCTCCCTTCAAACTTCAGAAGCATGATCAAACGTCTGTTGGGGGAGAGTTCCAAGTCTTTCGCCCAAGCATCGAGTTGGCGCAGATAATACCTCACATTGTCCTCATAGTCAGGATTCCATGAATCTGGCTGGCCCTGGGAATCGTACAATGCCAAAAGCTGCAAGTTGAGCAGTATAATTTTGCGTACCAAATAATGATCCAAAACGTGGTATGGTTTGTGAAGTGAAAGAAACTGAGCTGACTCGATCATCTCTTCGAGAATATGTTTGGCAAATCTTAGTTTTTCAAAAACACTCTTTATACATGGAGCAAGATCCTTAGCCAACGCTTGTACATAAGTGTGTTGCCTGCCAAGCGAGTCTGCTCCTTCGACAAAGGACGTGGCGAGAAATGTCGTATCGTTCAAAAATGACTTTAAATGCTTAATGTGCCGTTCTATGATATCATCAATCAATTGCGTCTCCTCTGGGCTGGTTCCACACACGTACATATAGACGGAGAGAGGATCATTCGTATTTTCGTCAAAATCATACCTTTGATGTATATCTGAGGAGTTTTGAGTTGCTACCAAGCTCGTTGCTGAAACCAAAACAAAGCAAACAGCTGTGAAGATTGTTGGTTGCATTTTAAAGTGTAGCTATACTTGTGAGAATGATGAATTCTTCTCTGTTAGCGGGTGCCCACAGTCAAGGTTCTTTTAAACAAAAATGTGGATGTTTTATTTCTCTTTTTCTTTTCAACTTGGCCAAATTGTACTAACGTTCTTATTGCTTTTTTGTTTGAAACTAAACAAGTCAGCTCTTTATGTCTTTTGCAATATCTGACCCGAAGTTACAAGCACAGGTATTGAGCAGCTCAAATTCTGCTGTGAAATTGAATGAAATGGTACGACTTACTAAGCGGAGAATCACCACAGAATAAAATTCCAATGACTCCACCATCAAAGAAAAAAACTTGACACTATGCATTGCATATCATGGTTTCTGTGGATATGGTTGTAGTGAAACTCAATCCGAGGCAAAGCAGTCGTACAACAAAAACTTATCTGAATATGGAAACCCATATCAAATGCCATATATATTGATTGGATTGATCAATCTCTACGGCACGTAACTAGATTGAGGCATAATTTTCAAAATAAAGCCTTTCTTGGCGAAACTCGCGATTCCAGCCGGGTTTCAGATGCATAAACCAAGAAAACAAATAAGACAGACAGCTTGATTCAATTTCGTTTCCAAGAATGAGCCTGAATTCGTGAGCCTGAATCCCAGCTACAAATCAGTTTATTTCGATAAATAAATAAACAAAAAGGGAAAAATAACACTTTTTTGCATAGACCGTCATTCCATCTTTCGTGCTACAAATAAACGTTCCATGATGGCACATTCTTCATTCCCAACTTAATACAAAATACTTAAAACCCTTTTGCAGGTTTGCTCAAATGATGTGTTTCACCTTGAAATAGTGCCTCAAGTACTGGATCTGCCACGCGCCAAGTGCAAGCAACACCACCACAATCAAGATCGAGAACCACTTGACACGCGAGTTCGTGCTCTCGTTGGTGTCTCTCATTCTCTCCTCGCGCGCCTTCAAGTAGTGCAATTCCTGCGTGATCTCCTTGGTCATTTCATGCACTCTCTTCAAGTCGACTTCAGCAGGACGCAATTTCTCCGCCGTCTGCAACGCGTTCCAGTCCCGCGCACTGGCACCGCTCTCCACCTCCAAGTTGACCTCGCGGCTCAACTCCCCGCGGCGGCCACGGTCCAAGAAGTTGGCAAAACAAATATCGATCGCGGCCGATTCATGCGTTGTGAACAGGATCCGTGTTTCCTTGTGAACGTCGTTTTTCCGGGCAAACTGGTTGCCCAAAGTGTCCATGACTGTGAGCTGCAACTTCTGGCCGTCACCTTGGTACCCGTTAGTCTTGACGTTGATCACCACAAGCTGATCACGGCCCACAAAGTCTCTCACGCAAACCGGGCGGGCGCTGTCTAGCGCAGGCACCTCGAGCTGCAACGCAGCAGCAAGCGCGACGAACACGCTCACGAGCCAGAATCCAGAATACATAATCTTTATGTTATGTTTTTTTTTTTTTTTTTGGAAGCGTTATGTATTTGGCTATGCCGTGTGTTTTGCGTGGCTTTTTCGCTATAATACATATGTTTTTCGGTGGTGGTGGTGGTTTCGCGCGCCATTGGGTGGTGTGCGCGACGCGCGCGTGTCCGCGGAAGGAAGCAAACAGCGTGATAAAATATAAATACAGTAAAACCTGTTTATAAGGATCACATCTTTTGAGCAAAAATAGAGATAGTTTCAAGGTTATCCTCTTAAAGAGCGCGTTTTTGGTGTGAAAAACAATTTTTCGCGCTGTGTTTTGATGAATATAGCCAGGTTATCTCTTTAACCAAGATCCTTATAAGCAGGTCTTACTGTAGAATAATTAAAAGGTGGGAGTGGTGTTTTTTCGGGACTTTTTATGAATATGTATATGTTCTTTTTCACCGAACGCGGTTTTCAGAAGCGTATCAATGATCTTGGCCTATTGGATGTAGTATATTGACTTAGGCTCTTGGAATTTATGAGATCCACTCAAAGAAATACGGTCTTCTGGCATATAATGAGAACGGTGAAAACGACGGACGTGATGTTTATCACCCGGCTCATGATAGTAAAAAAAATCATTTCAGGTGGCCTAGTGGCCATGAGAGCGTTCAATTTACAATTTTTTGACGTGAATTTTCTCCTCTTCGGTGGTTCTTGTGCGTGAACTGAATGTTCGATTGTGAGGCTAGAAGATGGCTTGCCTGATTCTCCGAAAAATTATACATATTTATGAAACACCAAACAAGATTTTCCCCTGTTCGATCTATTTTAAAGAGCGTTTATTGAAGGTACTAGACAGACTGCACTACCTTATCTTTCAATTCTCTTTTGTTTCAGGGTGTACAAATCGAGCACTGGCTGTGAAAAGACAAATCCTTGGGCCTCAAGATTGTGGAAACTCAACCAGATTGCAGTTTTGGTGAGTGAGAAGAGCGCTTGCATTGGGCTTCATGAAAACTCATTGTGATGATATGATGCTTTCGGAAAGTTTGGCGAACTTTTAAAATGAACAATTTGGGTCAATGATGATGAAGCCGGCAAGGGTTCATCATGAATACACATTTTTGTGACAAACTTGGCAAGCAACTTTGGCTTTCCTGTCCTATATCATATCTATTATGCAAAAATGCTATTGTTCTTTTGGAACTTTGAACACTTTGACTGGTCAGCCTTTTGATCTCTAAACGTCTTATTTTCTCGGACTTATGTTCAGTGTATGAGCACGTGATAGATTAGGCTTTTTTTAAAGTTGCCAGGCTCGGAAATAAAAAGTGATTTTTTTTCCAAAAATTGATCATAATTTATGTGTTAACAGACGACAATCCCGAAACCATGTTTTTGGGCCTCGAACTTGACCATTAACCTGATATCCTCACTTATTAAGAAATGAAGTTACGCATCAATTATGTCTATCGCGTTTACCAAGTCTGTTCCCGAGTGACGTCATATCCTAACGGTCCACTAGAACTTCATTTGAATTAGGCCAGATGTAATTATTTCTTCTTGACTTTCAATACTTTTTTTTTTGTTCGTTTCACGCAAAACGCAATTCTTTGAACTTCATAAAATTACCCTTCATTTGAGCAAGAAAGTGCTATCAACTCGTATACGCGTCTTATGGGGCTCAAGCGAGGGCTCTAACACCCACAATGGAACTTACAATTCTGAATGGCCGTGAGATATTTTTTATCATGTTGAAAACGGTAGATATGCAAGCTGAACCAGTGAGATTTTGAGGCATGTTAATAGCTCAGCGAACCGTACATGATTTGTACTTGAGTCCAAAGGCTATGATTGGCATGGTCAGCAAGATAGATAAAAGTTGTATTTTTTTTTTGGTTTGTCTGATTAAAGACTGGGGCCAGAAATGAAAACCTAGCATGTATAAATTTATATAAAAATTCATAAACAGTTGCGTTAACATACCTTGCGTTGATATCTTGGACGTGTGTGAAATTCAATTGAGTTGTCATCTGGGGGCTGTACTTCCCTCACCTGCCGCTGCAACTTTTGCAACAAAAGGGTCAGCAATTTGAATAAAAGCCTAAAAATTACTCTCTCGTCCGGTTCAAATTTAAGCTATTTGTCTGGCTACTGCCTGAAACGAAATTTTTCGAATTTGCTCTCCGTCGATAATGAGAGCATGACTCAGAAATTATTACCTGTTTCGCACTCCTTTTCATAAACTGGCAACCTTGAAATTAATTGTGTCCGAGGTATTTAAAATCAACTTGTAACGAGCCAGGTTTTCAGCACGTTTAATAGTTTGACCATCTAAAGCAGCTGAAAATTTTTATGGTGCAAAAAAACCAAAAACAAAACAAAAAGATCGTTCAAGATGAAAAATACGTCCTTTTCAATAACTCACACTGTGCCAGTACCAGGCTCGGGAGGTACGGGTGTGGAGATCTCAACTGATCATCATTTTCCACCAATCAACCAATACAAGCTCCAGCTACACTATCCATAATGGCCAAAGCTAAGTCCGCCCACACGATGGTCCGGCTCGTGTCTGCCGCCAAGACCGGGTACGAGAAGTGGTTCAAGATCCCTAGACTGACGCAGCGGCTCAATCTTATTTTATACGACCCTCGTGCACAGAGACATTGTCTTTTCACAGAGGCCAAGAAGAGGAAAGTGCCAGAGGCGCCGCCAAAGGACTACACGAGAACGCACCGTGTTTAGACGGGTTTAAGCTTACTGTATATATTGAATAATTTTCCCGGGTAAAGGGAAGGGAGTGACGGGCGCATGCCATATAGAAATACACATGTGATGATTGACAATCAAATGTAGGATGTGACGAACAAGAGTCTATTATATAAATGATGCGACTTGGGAGTTTGAAGCCGACTGGGGGGAAATCCAGCAAGCAAACAAATAAAGAAAATTGATGATTGAAACCGGGCAGAAATCGGACGTCTGTGACGAAAATCTGATTACATATCACTTTATACGTATGCAATTTCCTTTGCTTCAAGAACTTGTTGAAGTCTCGGGTGACCAGAGTAATTCTTTCCAAAGTTGTATTCGTTTGGATCGTCACAGGGAGTATTTTAATCTCTGGACGAAAATGACATCCACTAGTTTGCGAGAGTGAAGCAAATGTATGCTCTATATCCTATGTACAAGTGTCATGCGTCCATTTTATTAAACCCCGCTTAAATAGAATTCACGGTCCAGGACTCATCTGCGCCCAAACTACTGGCGTCGCCCAACACCGTGAACACGTTATTCTCGCCATTCTGCAAATACTTCTCGTTTGCATCTTGAAGGTCCTGGAGACCCACATCCAAAAAGCGCTCTCTTCTCTCCTGTCTCATTTCATCGGTTATGCCCTCGAGGAACAACGCAGCGCCTTCGCTGGAGATATGGCTGGGCGCATCGACGCTTTGGAAAATGGCCAATTTCGCCTCTTGCAACGCCTTTTCATCCCATTTGCCATCTGCAAAACTAGCCTTGGCTGCTCCCAGACTTTCCTCAAATGCACGCGCAGACTTGATAGCGTTAGGATCTCTGTATGAGTAGTAGTTGAGCGTGCCGCCCAAACCATCGTAATTCAAGCCGCCTCCGTAAGCACCGTTGGACTCTCGGATCACGGAGTGCAAATGCTTGAATGTCATGAGTTGCGATAATACCTGAAGCGTGGCACCGTCTTTGCTGGCGTAAGGAGCGCCCATTTTCGCCAACGAAGCGTAGCCTACCGGGAAAGGCATGTTCAAGATTGTTTTCAGAACGGTACTGGGCTCGAATCCTGCCGCCAACTTGCCAAGCACATTTGCGTGCGGCTTGCTATCAATAGCCATTTTCGCGTCAAACGCCTCAATAAGCTTTTCGTTCTCGGCAACTCCGTCTTTTCCGCCGATAAGGCTGTAGCAGAATCCGGCTTGAGATTCGTGCAAAACGCCATGAGTCAAGTGGGAGCGGATTTCCTGCAAGATCGGAAGAAGCTCGGTCGTCAAGTACTCGCGACCGCGCTCCTCAAGCTTTCTGTTCATTTCCAACACAACCTGTACCTGACCAACGCCGCCAAGCATATCGTTGATGTACTTTGTAGGCGTCAATTGCAGGTTACTGTACGCACTGGCGTACGAATGGCCCCGATCGGCAATGTTGTCCGACTGGTTTTGGGCCAAATTCTTCACCAAAGTGTTCAATTTGTCGATCACAACGTCGTCGGCGGAAAGTTTCGTGTTCTGCAAGATATCTGCCCACAACTCGTATATATGGCTGGCGTTTTCCTGGAGTGCCATGCCCGAAAGCACAAAGTGAAGATTGGGTTTGGCCACATCAAAAGGGACTGTCTTTGCCCTGGCAGAAAAACTTATGCCGCCAGTCAACTGCTGAATCTTCGTCTCCAACTCGGTGATAGGGGTCAGCTCCGTGCCTGCCAAGTTGGTCAAGCACGTGTTGAAGATAGGGAGGTATTTGTAAAGCCTTTCAGGCAAGAAGGATATATCTTTTTTAGCGTTCACGTAAATCAAGCCGTTGGTGCTAGTCACGCGTTTCTGAATCTTGCCGCCATTTCCAGCAATGTTGCTGAAACTTAAGGCGTAGTTATCGCCCATCCGAGGGATATCCGCAAGCGTCAACGTAGGCAACACAGACACGTCTTCAGGCTGCTGTTGCTTGGCAAGCAATTTTTGGCTCCGGTCGAAAATCATCTGTTTGTCTTCTTCCAGAATCTGCGAGACTCTTTCTTCTAACCTTTGTTTTTCTTGCTGTGCCAATTTCTCGTTGTAATGCTCATCAGGAACCATGGAGAATTTCAATGTAGGCGTTTTCAGATCAAGAAGCGACGCCTCAAGCAAATCCTGAAACATGTGCAAGCCCCGATTTGCATACTCTTCCTTGAATCGATTCAAGATATTTTGCACCTGTAACGCCTTAAAAGGGTCCAGGCCATTCACCCACGAGGGTGTCAACGAGTGGAGCAAGCCCAAGCCAAAGTCGGGTTTGTGCTTCTTAAACGAGAGTTCTAATTGGTGAAGGATTGCTTGAATTCTAGGGTGGAAAGCGCTCTCATCGCCCTTGGCAAGCTCCGGCATGACTTTTTCGCGCAATATCGCCACAATTTTATCCTTGAGTACCTTGGATTTCGACTCGGAGAGGTTTGTGGCACCCACGGTAAACGAAAGGAGAGCGGTGGTTTGATCTAGCCCGCTGTTGGGAGAGAAATCCTCGCCGAAACCGGTCTCGATCAATTCCTGGTAAAACGGCGCGTTGTGGCCGTCAAAAAGCAACGACGAAAGCGCTTTCCACTTGAAGATCTCGTAGTGATTCGCCTTATCAAGCGCGTTCCCCAAATACCACGTGACGGACGATTTCCATTGGTCACTAAGGGGTTTGGCCGACATCGAATCTGCCGGGCCCAGCACGAATATATCATGCAGTTTCCCTGGACTGGTCTCAAATACCGGTTTCTTTACATCGTTCCGCGCGGCGCGTGACCCAAATGTGCCATAGAGCTCGTTAAGTTTCTGCAAGTGTGCAGTCAAGTCAAAAGTTCCGTGCGTGAAAGTTTTTGCGTTCAGCGGGTGGTAGTTTGTCGCGTGGAAATCAATCAAATCCTCGTGATGCAAATCCACAATGCTGGCGGGGTCACCCCCGGAGTTTTTGAGCAGCGGGTAGACCGCCTCCTGGAATTTGATCCAGTACATGTAACTCGAGTTCGTGCACTGTCCCTTCATCTCATTATAGACCACGCCTTTGAACTCCAAGGGGCTTTTTGGGTCCTTGAGATCACCCTGCTCTAGCCGCCAGCCCTCCTGCATGAAATCCTCATGGGATAAAAGCGGCTCGAAGACTGAGGAAAGGTAGACTGCCATCAAGTTATCGTAATCCTTTCTATTAGTAGTAGCAAACGGGTAGTACGTGTAATCGTGCCCCGTCATGGCATTCATGAAGTTGCTAAGCGAGCGGTTGAGCATTTTGAAGAAAGGGTCTCGAACCGGGTACGTGTAGGAGCCACATAGCGTGGTATGCTCCAAAATATGAGGCACGCCGGTAGAATCGGGCGGATTCGTCTTGAACGCCACCGAAAAAACGTTATTTTTATCGCTAGCCGACGCCAAGTGTAAGTGCTGCAGTCCCGTGCGGGAGTGCTTGAGTTTTACCGCCACCAACGAGAATTCAGGCACGTTTTGCACGTTTTCAATGGCAAAACCATGAAGCGAAAGCCCCACGGGGTATTTGCCCAAAAGCTCTGCCTGGCTGGCTGCAGAGGCCAATCTACGCACCAGGCCAGATTTCAAGGCCCGTGCCGTTTGTGCGCGAAGCATTTAAAAAACCAGAAAATATGGGTTTTGGAGGTAGTTCCAGGGCGTTTAATAGGCTGGTTTTAGCTTATATATGGCCGAAATTTTCGCCGTTCATGTACGAGTGCGCGCGGAGAGCTGTGAGCCCTATGAAAGGTTCCAGGTGCGAAATCTTAGTAATATGTAGACATGACTTTTGAGAGGATTTTTGCGATTTTTGTAAATATGATCATTGTTTCCTTTCATTTTTTCCACTGTGAGCGTTTCGGATTCTGTTGCAGCTTGGTTAATTAAATTCACAGAATTTGCCCTTTTTTGGATGAACCAAAACGTTCAAGCTTCTTCGGCACATAGATGAAATTGTCTGGGACTCCAGGCATAAGGAAAGAGAATATTCCTTGCATTCTTTTTTCCTTGCCCAAAGCACAAATAAAGCTAAAGGAGACTAGATTAGGATAGGAGACTCACTTATATTCAAAATTCATAGACACGCCTGACATTTCGTGCATGGAGATCATCGACGACTCTTACTGAATTCTATCTGTTTTGTCACTAGATCTAGCATAGCCTCCAGGAGGGCCGAGGTACATATCAAAGTCTTTGTGAAATCTGTTTTATTCCTCAGATTACTTCCTCGAAATGTCCCTCGAACTTTCCTTTTCAGTGGCAAAACCTGGATTGGTATCGTGCTGGTAGTGGCCGCTGCTATGTCATGAAATGTGTCCACATTGGGTTCTTCAAAAATCAAGGCGTCAGCAAATGCCAAAAGACGTGACTCTTTCACTTTCTGTCAGCTTCATAATGCATCAGAACTATCCAACATACCGCTTTATTTCTCCTCGGCTCCTTAATCAATAAATACTTTGCTGGATCTCCTAAATGAAGAAAAACTAGTACTTTTTGAGTAACTTTTCAAGGCACTTGATCCCTTCTTCGATGTCGTGCGTGGAATTACCAAATCCGATTCTAAGCCAGCCCTCAGCGCCAAATACTTCTCCTGGAACGACCAAAGTTTTATATTTCTCAATCAACTCCTCAGCGAATTCCATGCTCGAAATGCTATTGTCAAGTTTTATAAAGCAAGTTGAGCCGCCGCGTGGTCGCACCCACGACACCTTTTCATTGTTGTTATCAACAAAAGCTTGTAACAACTCGAGATTTTTTTGGCAAATTGCATGATTTCTCTTAAGGATTCGGTCAACATTCTGAAGTGCGATTGACGCCACATAATCGTCCAACATCAGCACAGAAATCGTGTTGTAATCGCGTTTTTCCCAAAAACCTTTACTGAAATCGGCATTCTTTGTAACAATCCAACCTACGCGTAATCCGGCAAGGGAAAACGCCTTTGACATCGACCCAGTGGATATCGTCTTATCATAACCGAACGACACGATCGATTTCACGGGCTCTTTCGCCTCAAAATGATACAACGGGCGATACACTTCATCGCATAAGATAGTTACATCGTTCTGCTTGCACAATGCCACAATTTCCGCCAAGATATCGTTTTCCCAAACGAAACCCGTTGGGTTGTTAGGGTTATTGATCACCAACAACTTTGTGTCATTGCTAGCGATCATAGAGCGAAGCAAATCAAGTCTGGGCTTGTACGAGTCCTCCGAGCGAACATGGAAAAGGTCAACGTTGCCGCCAAACATTTTTGGCACCGACAGCAACTGCTGGTAGCTTGGGGCCACCACGATCACGTGATCTTGTGGATTCACCAAAGTGTAGAAGCATAAGAAATTTGCAGCAATTGCCCCATTCGTAACGACCACGTCATCAGCAGTGATTCCAGATCCTTTGTATAAAGCGGCTATGCCTTCACGGAGCTCAGGCGAGCCCTTGATATGGCCATACGTGAGTTTTGTGTTGAGCAAATCTTGTGCAATCTTGGCGCTGGCCAATTTATCCGACCCGATAATCTCCGGGATCGTCAACGAGTCTACACAGGTTTCACCCATGTTGTAGATTATACCGGTTTCATATTTATCCATGAATTGCTCCACAGCAAAAGGCTCTTGTTTTACCATTTTTAAATAGTATCTTATTTGGATAGTTTCGCCTTTGTATGCGTCTTAAACTGTATAAACACGGTATCCGCCAAGAGTAATTGGCTATGACTCAAGTTCGCGGAATAGCCTGGAACGTTTTTGATTGCGACTCACACAAAACTGCTCAAGCGTTGGCTTTTGGACTACATGGTGCAGTCACGTGACATGCTACACGTCCGTATTCAATCCCGGCGCTGGACTCATTTGATAGACATTGAGTCTCTGAATGATTAGAAAGGACGTTGCAGGATTTGCACCGGGGATCGAGCTTAGCAAATTCATCGTCTACTATCAAAAAAAAAAACCAGTAACCAGTCAAAAAAGTCGCCTGTGTGCAGAACGCTTTCACTGTAGCAAGCCGTGAAAAGTATTTACAACCATCACCATGTGCGCCAGTCAAGAAAAGGCTTCAAAAGTATCCAAAAAATTATCCCTTTATTAGTAATATTATAGTAACCCCGAATCCCAAAACAAAATGCAAACTGTACGGCTCGACCAGCCAAAAGAAGTCAGAAAAAAAATTAGACAAGATTAGCGCTTTTCACCAAATCCTGCCCTCCATCATATCTGCACTTGTGTGAATACAAGTGTGTGTGTGTGTGTGTGTGTGTGTGTGTGTGTGCTCTAGCGCAGATAAGATATTGGAACAGTTTTGGCGAAAAAAACCTAAAAAAAAAATAGCGCATAGTGATTAGTTGCTTCCCAGCAAAGAGTTCTTCTCGTTTTTGTTGAGAATCGACTCGGCAGAGTGCTCATCGTCTTCCATCTTTTGCTGCTTAACCTTGGCAAACAAGGCCTCTCTCTCGGCAGCCGACAACTCGTTCTTCTTCTTGCCCTTGATGTGGTACATTGGGTTCAAAGATCTCAACGTGACGTTCTTCATGAATGGCAAATGGCCGTGTTTCTCCTCGTAGCCCATCAACAACACAGTCACAATGATGAAGAGCCAGTAGATGTTGTATGAGATCACCGAGCCATACGTGGCGGAGTTCTGCCATCCCAACAACGAGTTGAACACATCCCACCCGTTATCGGTTTCTGGGTTGCAGCAGTTCACGTGCCACACAGACTTCTTGATGTTATAGGTACCTGGGCCGGATCCGTTCTCGGAAGCGTCACCGCCCGTGGCCTGGTTAAACACGTAAGTCTCGAAAAACCAAACACCTCTCGAGAACAATCCCGCTGAGATCAAGTACAAGACGCAGGTCGACACAATCAAGAAGATCTGCAAGGAGAAGTTGGCACCGGAATAGTACATGAGTATACCAACAAGGATACCAGCAATCAAGCCAGTGATGACCGGAATAGGAAACGATGACGCAGGGGAACTCAAGCCGACACCGCCAACAAACACCACTGCCTCCAAGCCTTCTCTCAAGACAGTGATGAACGGTAAAACAAACATGGCATATTTCTTAGTGTAGTGGCCAAAACCCAACCATTTCTTTGAGTTTTCCGGTTTCTTCACCAAAGCTTGGGCCAACTTGACTCTCCATTTTTCTCTCATCTTGTTGATCCGCAACATGGCAAGACCCATGAATGTGATCATGATCGTGGCAATGAGACAGAAAATACCTTCCCACAAATCCTCAGACTTGGACCAAACATCATTCTTCAACGTGTAGAAAACGGCAATAAACGCACATCCAATGCACAAACAGATAATAAGCCCCAATATGGACCCTAGCCATACTTGTTTTCGCAATCGTTTATACACGACTGGGTCATCGGTGGCGCCACCAAGACCTTGTTTCAAGAACGCCAAAAGGACAGAAACAACCACCACGGCCTCCAAGGACTCTCTGAAGACCACAAAGAAAATCTGCACGTTGAAAACGTCTACCATCTTGCTGCAATATTGATGGAATCTGGGGTAGAATGCGCAGCAGACTAACCGATTGCAAAAGGTGGAACTAGTTGACGCGGTGTAGACGGACAAGAAAAAAAGCCAAGAAAAACGGGCATTTGCCAGAGTATTTATAGGGTGGCAGCATACCCGGGGCCACATGAGATGGGGCAGATAATTAACGGATCATGCACCTCTTCATGCATGTTAATCTATGTACATGACATCCTGCAGATGCTTCATTTTTTGGGCGTGGGCGGCGTCCGGACCGCGACCTTGCAACCGAGAATCAAGTTTTCAATTGGGACTATAAAGCGCAGGTTAAGGGTCTTTCACTGGGTAATTTCTTGATCCTGACCTCTCTACTGATTATCGCTTTGCGTTTGACAAGTGTTGCATACGAAGCTCCAGATTAAACCTATCATGGAGTTGGTAGTGTCACAAGCCCAATCACCTCGGAAACCAAAAAGCACGTGCTGCAGGTTTTCTTGGCATTGCCAAGAAATCTGGACAAGAAAAATTTTCAATGCAATCTCCTGCCACTGATGCATTTGATAAGAAGTGACGGGTTTTTCAATTCCACCGGTTATTTGCTTTAAAGTAGAATTTAAGAGAAACACGCTTTGTTTGTGATTCACTCATATGATGCTCAGCCGCTCGCTAGAAAAAGCTTCACTCACATTCTTAGAGGGGCGCTCCGAAATCGAATTCTTCTTGACTACCATACAGGACATCCCTTGTTACTCGCAGGCCTGCATCGCGTACACACGTTTGATTCGTGAACTCTTGCCTGAGAATCGCTCTGGAGCGGCAATCCCGCATGCAAATTTCTTGGCATCAGCGCTGAGCGAATCGCGCCCTCGCATCGGACGGTTTTTTTTTGGGTGAGTTCTTGTGAACACCTCATTGGCTGAAACAGGATTTGAACTACAAAGTCTTGCGGTGATCTTGCTCTCCGAATCGGGCGCTCGCGGCAACCCAGCTAATATAATTTAAGGTGAAATTATGCTGAGTTATTCGGTCATTCACCATTGTCTCCAGAACAATACCATGCAATGTGTCTGTTGATTACAATGCCGTATAAATTGACGCTCGTATCTATAAGTGGTTCAAAGATTTGAGGGAGTTCACAAGTTTTTGGATGTTTCTTTTCCCAAATATCACTTGAGTACCTCTCTCTCTTGTTATGATGTGTTTGATCATTCAAGCGCCCATAGCTAGCTGAAAAATACAGTCAACGTTCTTACTTTTAGTCATAATCCCGCTGATGTTCTGATGATTTCGGCGTTTCCCATTCAAAGCATAATTTACCGAGCCAGGTTGTGCTTTTCAGGCCCACACTAAACCTCGTTTTCTGAGCTTGGAGAGTCCACAAATAAACCCAAATATCATCGATTTTATTTTTCGACGTGGCGAATTCACACAGACGACCATTTCCACGAACGGAATTATCTTGGAGTCACGTGGACATTGTGCGAAGCTACGGAAGTTTAAAGTCTGGACTCTGTGGACTGTTTCATAAGGTAAAAGAAATAATGAGACGTTGAAATATAGTACCAATTACCCGAACGCAAACGCGAACTCGACCTTCATCTAGACCAGCCGGCTGAACTCGGCTTTCACATATACAGCAAATAAAAGGCTTCTGGCCAACATTGATATTGCGGGCTCTTCTAGTAAGGGGATGTACGGATGTTTTCCTGAAAGGCATGACAGAGCCATTGCCCGAAAATGTCACGTTGCATTCCGTGCACTAAGGTGACGATATCTGGCTTATCAAACAAGTGTCATGACATACGCTTTCCATGAAACCGCAACTATTTGTCTAGATTTTTAGGCTAGGTAAACTCAAACGAGGAACAAGAGTATTTAAAGACTGAGAAATCCGGCAAATTTCATGTAGAAGTTATTTCTGACCACGATGCAAACATACGGCTGCTCACAAGTATATAAGGCACTGCATACTAGCCCCATCCTCCGACTGAGTATACCAAAGCTGTCAAACAGCACCGAGCTTTGCATTATACAAGACTCTTGAACACGGAAAATATCTGGCTTGATCTAATGAGAAGATCTATGAATGTGAAATTCGAAACAAACATGATTTTTCCCCAGAGAAACACACCATATTATGGGATGTATTAGTAGTAGACTTGTGCCTGCACATGGGTCCCCCGCAATTCCGGTTGCCTCGCCGCTACGCTGCGCATGCTTGATGTTTTCCCGAAACACCATAATAAGCATCAGCCGACCGAATCAGGTAATTGAAAACAAGAAAAAAGATGAGCCAGAAAGCGGATTTGGACGATTTCGCGTCGCTTTTTCTTCCTGATCTTCTCAACCGGGTCGACTCTTTTCCCCAGGATCCAGACCCGAAACCGGCTGCTGGGTCACGTGCACCGCTTTTACAAGTATCGCCTGTGCCCAGTACCCTGAGCTCCGGAATGAGTCTCATCCGGTATTTCGAGGCGTCGCAAGCGAACCAGGCTGTAGGTCAAGACTCTGCCGCCGTGAGCCTGGCGTTTTCGGACCTAAATCAGTACCTCCAGCTGCCCGGGCCGGCGAAATTCGGCGAGCACAGTTTTTCCGGGTTCCCAGGCGCCGAAACGGCCAGATCTGGTGCCAGCGGCGCTGGACAGGGCAGAAATGAGGCTAGTGTTGACCAGAGAAACGCTTTTACTGGATACGCCTCAAATATGTCCGCTTCGGCGCCAAACATGAGTGGACACGGGCTCCTGCCGTTTTCAAACCTTGACATGGGCCATACGCTGCACTATGCGGATTTCTTGCCGCCAGAGGCTAGCTACGCGCCACAGCAGCGCCAGCGGCAATTCATGTATCATCAAGGGTACCCAAGCGGGCTGCACACGCAGTTTGAAGGTGGTGGCTGGCCAGGAACGGACGCCTCTTCTGTGCAGGGCAAAAACTACTATACGCCGCAAATGTACTACTCAGGGCTCGTGCCGGGCATGGAGGTGTACCCTCTGGACCCCTACAGCGGTGCCAGGGCGGCTAAAGAGCCAGAAATCGCTGTGGACAGCGTGCCCACCATTGATATTTCTGAGAAAGTCGATAAGCGTGGCCGGCCCATGAACACGACCCAGATCTCAGTGGATTACTCGGGCCCGGCATTGGACAGGCTCGTGGACTTGAAGCGGACCACCGAGAATGGCTGCGTTACGGTATATGCCGGATCGGGAGCCCCAGTCTCGTTCTCTTTACAAGGGTTTTTGCATGGCCGGCTTTTGTCGAATGACCAGGATAACCATAACTATATACAGTCATCGGCAGGTTCCGTTGACCCGGCGCAGGTCTACCAGCCACAAGTGATCTCCTGCTACAGACGGAACTTCATAAACTTGCACCTCCACTTGGCCGCTGACGATATACCTGCACAGATGCTAATAGAGGGGCTTTTGGTGACCCGCTTTCGCGTGGAGATCTCCGCCATCACCGATAAGTCCTCGCCGGAGCCCGTGGCACTTTTGGACAACGAGCACGAACCGGAGCCGCGGCGGGCGGGCGACCATGTGTCTGTCGAGACGATCGGGCCAAGTCACGTGATCGAGCCCTCCAACATGCTCAAACTGGCGTTTTGGCGAGTGAAAAAGCTACAATTCAAGAGCGCCACGGCCAACAGCACGAACCTCGCGTTCCAAACGTACTACCGGTTTCTCGTGCGGCTTTATGCGGAGACAGCGTCGGGCGATCACGTGGTGGACGAATTGGTGAGCAATCCCATCATTGTGCGTGGGCGTAACCCGTCATTTTACCAGCAGAAAAACGATGTTTTGATCAAGGCCAAGTCGCCAAACGCCATGGCCAGCTACCTGCATTCTGCGCAGGCATTGCCTCTACTACCGGAAAGGCTCACGTCCCATTCCAAAACCAGTCTCGAGCCGATTGTTAGCACCGAGAGTGGGTCGTTGAGCGCAGAAAATCCGCCCGTGAAGCTGGAAGCGGGGTCGCCAGAACCAGTGAAGATTGAAAGACCCGAAAAAAGTCAGGATTTGGACGAAGAATCCGCGAGCGAGGACGAAACTGGGTCACAGGTGAAAAAACCAATTTCTGACTTGCGTGTTGCTAACGCCGCAGGCCCGGTGGACCTACAGACCATTCTAGCAGGCTTGAGCAAGAAAAAGGGCGATAAATACCACTATTTCCCGATCCTGAACGTGTACTACTTGCCTCCGATAAATGTGGTGTATTTCCCGCATGCGGCCCACCACACGGATGCAGACGCAGACAGAGATGGGGAAGCCAAAACGGATGTGGGTGCACACACGCCGGCGAGTCAAACGGGCAGCGACCGCAAACCAAGCTCAAAGGTGTACTTCAAGTGATAAGCCGGAGGTGTGTGATATATGCAGGACATGGAGTTTTTTGCATATGGTGGATTGGCCGGGGACTAAAAGTGACCAGATCGGAGGTTAATCTTTTATAAGGATAACAGTGGGGTGTCACAGCTGGGCTGTAGACTAGCTTGCAGATATGATTTTAGCAGCGTATCGCCACCACACCCATTCTATTCAGGCCAATCTCATTGTGAGTGTATTTTTTTTGGTAAACCAAACGATCTGTTGTAACAACCTTTTTGAAAAGATTATTGATTGAAAGATACGGCTTCTGCGATATTCTTGTTTTTCTTTCGCCCTAAAGTGTAATGAGGGACCCTTCCAGGCAAAGTCTACTTTAGCATGAGAAATGCAGGTTCTTCCTGGTCATCTTCGATAATTGTACGTAGGCTTTTTGACTTTGGTTGTTTGTCTGCTTGCATATTTCCTCGAGTACCAATCCAAGATATTGATCGGTGAAGCCGGCAAAGTCTTCTTTAAGCACCTATTGTTGTCTTCGGAGCAAATAGAGCAAGAAGTTAGGGAGTGCAAAAAGTCCAGACATTGATCATCAGCCGCCGGTTTATTCCCCAGCGGTCTTATTTAATCATGAACATCAAGCCTTGGTCTTTCACCTGGCATGACTTCAAGCAATTTATCCGATTTGACTATTTGTACGTGCGATTTGCTCCCCCAAATCGTGCAACTTTCGGGGGGATCACGATTCAGTGGACCGAACTTGTGTCCACGTCTTTACAATGACCTTAATTGACTAAAAAAACAGTCTTCTGCAAAAACGAAACTAAGAAATGCTGACTTTTCTTTTTTTTACTTTTTTTCAAAAAGATTACTCCTTCGCATAATCCATCATGAACTCGTTTTTGTCCAACTTTCTCTGGTAGTTATACTCCGCCTGGAACGAGCTGTACATGACGTCAGGATGATTTGTCACGTCGGCCGAGTATGCACACACATCGTCTGGAATCAAAATCTTGGGGTTCTTGTAACTGGCCAGATCCGCCAAAAGCTGAACCTGGCACGACTTCTCCATAAGCGTGAAGAGGTACGCCGCTTCATCGACCGTTTTGCCCATTGTGAGCAATCCGTGATTTTGCAAGATAACCGCACGTGCGCCCGCTGCCGCCTCGGCGATTTCCTTGCCCTCGTCTCCTTCTATGGCCACGCCGCCAAAGTTCTTATACACACCTTGCGTATTATAGAACACGCATGCGTCTTGATTAATCATCTCTAAAGGCACGCCAAACGTTGAGTATGCTTTACCATAAATCAGATGCGCATGGCATGCTGCATTTATGTCTGGCCTGGCCTCATGCAAAGACGAATGGATGGCAAAACCTGCAGCGTTTATTGCCGCCTGGTTTCCGTCCGGGAGAATGTTCCCTTTCCGGTCCACATGCACCAAGTCTGCTGGTGTGATCATGGCGAAGTGCACTCCTAAAGGGTTAATGAAAAACGTGTTCGGGTCGACCGGGTCTCTGATAGATATATGCCCGGCCTCGCCTTCACTGTAGCCGAAACGGGCAAAAACACGGAACGCAGCAGAAGTATGTTCTAGCATCCATTTGCGTTCCTCAAACTTATCGGTGAAAATTGGCGGCACGTGCGGATTAAGACCACCCTTGGCCATATTATGGGCGCCCGCAGACTCAATCGTGTACCCTTTGGCCGTAGTAGTGGAGAGATCAGCAGAGGGAGACATGCCAAGAAGAACAGTTGGACTAGAGATAGAGAGATAGAGAGAGAGATAAGCAGATAACAGACTCAGACGCTTGACTGGTTTAAAGACGGGATTTGTGTCGCGAAACCTTAAACATATAAATTATAACTGGTTTTCGCCTTGCCGTTTTGAGCAGTGCGAATCAGTATGGGCTCGAAGATAAGCCCTTGAGTTGCATGCACGCAATCGCGATAACCGTCACTACTCGGACGAATCAGGCAATCGGAGCGTCAGCCGCCTGCATGCAGATAAGCGGAAGGTCACAGCAAAGGTTGAATAAAACGATAAACGGGACATGAAATGATTTTCTTCTTTCATGGAACTGACATTGAAAACACACAAATACTGCGATCAGGTCCTTTATTTGGCAATGCAATCTGGTGGGAAACAAATATGTTCAACTCTGGCTCAAACTATTCTCTATCATGATCATGTGATTATGCGCCCGCGAAAACAGTTGGGGGTGTTATCGCGGACACGAGGCGGAATCATGCACGTCGCATTGCCCGATGCGGCAAAGCGTGGTTGCGAGATAGGCCAGATCGAGATATAAATGAAGGCAAGCCCGGACTCAAGCCAGATCTTTAGAATTATTAATTCAAACACATCTATTTGATCAGAAACACGAAAAGTTTCATATACTCACTTTTTCCCCCAAAAACACACCAAAAGATGTCGGAAAAGCCCTCTGAGAAGCTGAGCGCGGTCTACGACATTTCAAGCGTGCCATCGGCGACTGAAGACAGCAAAAAAGCCAAAATTGTTGGCATCGATCTTTTCCAGCATGCAGATGAAATCTCCGACGAGGAAATGCGCTCGGAGATCGCGCGTATCAGGCGCAAGGTCGACTGGAGAATCATGCCGGTGCTCTGTATCACCTATACGCTTCAATTTCTCGACAAATTGAGTTTGAACTATGCCCTGGCGTACTCTTTGAAGGAAGATTTGGGTCTCGCGGGCCAGCGGTACTCGTGGGTTGCCGCGATTTTCAATTTCGGGTACCTTTTCTGGGCATTTCCCTCGAACTGGATCATCCAGAAAGTCCCGGTTGCAAAATACACATCTGTCATGTTGCTTATCTGGGCCGGGATTTTGATCTGTCACATTGGTGCTAGTAACTATGGTGGTATGTTGGCCTTGCGTTTCATTCTAGGCATGTTTGAGGCCGGAATTTCGCCTACGTGTATGATGATCTGCGGCATGTTCTACCTGAAAAAGGACCAGCCATTCAGAATGTGCACTTTCTTGAGTTGCAACGGAATTGCCACCGTGATTGGTGGGCTTTTGGGGTTTGGCTTGGGCCATGCTCACGGCACAGCACTCCAGTCGTGGAAATTGATTTTCTTGACGATTGGTCTTTTGAACCTCGTATGGGCAGTGGGGTTCTTCCTCTTGACCCCAGACACGCCCGCCACGGCCAAATTTCTTACTGAAAGAGAGAGAATGATCCTCATCAAGCATATTTCCGAAAACGACCAGGGCGTGAAGGACCAGCGGTTCCTCTGGCCCCAGGCACGCGAAGCTTTGAAGGATATCCAAGTATACATCTTTATGTTGATCGGTTTGGGCTGTGGCGTGGTCAACGGTGGCACTTCGAACTTCCAGTCGTCATTGATTGCCGGATTTGGCTTCGGGCCGCTCGCTACCACGGCTTTACAGATGCCTACAGGTGCAATCGAGTTTGTGGTTGTTTTCACATGCGGCATTATCGCACTCAAAGTGCCCAACACTCGGTGTATCATTTTCTGTGGACTTTGTGTGCCTGGATTGGCTGGCTTAATAGGTATTCACGTGATCAAGGACAATAGATGGGCGCTGGTTGGATGTACATGGCTTCAATACATTATTGGTGGTCCCGTCATTTTGAGTTGGATCTTGATCAACGCAAATATCGCGGGAAGCACAAAGAAAACTGTCACGAGTGGACTCTGGTTCACGTTCTACGCTGCGGGTAACATCATTGGCGCCAACATCTTCTTTGCCAACCAGAAACCTAAATACACCAGTGCCATGATCGGACTCATGACTTCCTATGCAGGCATGATCGCCTTGGGCATTGGGTACTTTTTCCTTTGCAAATGGCGCAACAACAAGAGAAGATTGGAGCAGGGCGAGTACACGGAGGAGATCAAGAAACAGGCGATGCTCGACGGGTTTGCGGGCATGACCGATTTCGAGAACAGAGGGTTCCGTTACTCGCTATAGACTAGATAGAGTAGACTAGATGTCTGTAAAGATTAATTTGTAAGTATAATTGTTTTTGTTTGCAAATGTATTAACCGTCATTTTCCGCTCAAAAAAAGTGTGTTTTTTTTCTCTCTCTTTCCCTTTTTAGTTGAATGCCTATTTTTCTGCCAGTGATGCAGAATGATATTGTTCAGATCTGCCGGTCAATTGCCAATGTTTTTTTTTAATTTAATTTTTTCTTTTGTCGTATTTCTTCCTTCAGCAAACCTCATTATTTGCCGAATTGGTAAGCAAATTAAAATCTAGTTATTCGATCTTTGTTCGATTTGTGAATGGATGATTGATCTTTCCCTTTTCCGATCTCAGGCATATGCGTGATACGACACAAATTCAAGAATCAGTGATATTCACAAGGGGGAACATAACACGCTGTCAACTTTGCCCCTGAGATTGAGCAAATTTATTTCTATATTTATTTCTTTATAGATGAAAAAAGGCATGATTCACTATAATCCATATTGCTTAATTGATTACAATCCATGTTGCTTGATTCTGTGAGATTGCTCACTAATCCGTGACATATTCCGCAATGCACTTTTTAGTGTCAGGGCCAGGGCGGCTGGCCCTAAACGAACAATGGAATTGCAGACGATGAAGTTTGTTTTGACTATGTTAAGTATGGCCCTCCCACCTTGGGAACGAGAGAGCCAGACTAGTCCTACTGGATAATCTACCCAATAATCATTATCTAGTCAAAAACTCAGAATGTCAACTCAGAATGTCAACTCAGAATGTCAACTCAGAATGTCAAAGGAGAGGGTTCAACCTCGAGGAAACCGCCCGAAGGGGTATTCAGATATGATACACATAAAAACATGCAATCCCGGTAAATACTAATACATCGAACCTGACACAGAACCTGGTTTCACTTCTGGAAACGCAAAACGCACCACTCGATTTCAGACCTTTAGCAGCTTATCATGCATAAACTGGAACACTGGCCCGATTTTTCATTTAAAGATGTTTTCAGATGCCAAGACTCAGCAAACGATTTTCTCGAGCTAAAGACTAATGATCTTTCTTTCACAATGTATCTCCAAAGATGCAAATTTTTGCACCAGTCTGAACTTGGCGGGCGGAACCATCACTGACTGCAACTCAAACAGATAAAGTCAGCTTTTGTCTGAGAATCTGCCCTTTTCACTACACTCCAAAACCAAGTATCAGGCGAAGTATCTGCCAAGCGACGTATCTGCCAAGCGTGTGGCAGTAATACCAAGACCAATATTTCTTACTTGGTGGACTACGTGATCTTCACATATTGCTCACAAAACATTAACAGATTTTTTGAATAATGTGACCTTTATTGAAATTCGACTCTACTAAGATAAGCTTGGTGTAACACGCCCGGTAGCATTTATGAAGATCACTTGTTGGCGGCGCCATAGGCCCGGGTCGCGTACAGCCCATCCTTGACAATCAAATCCTGAGCGCGGTAGTCGAATTTCTTGGTGAAATAGCTCTCCAAGATACTCTTCGTGCCCGCCGCATACCTTGCCTGTGCATCGATAGAAGTACCACTCACGTGCGGAGTCATAGCATTGCCCCCGCCGTATTTGTTGCGGAACGACCTCCATGGATGGTTGTCCGGTGCAGGCTGAGGATACCAAACATCACCACCATAGCCGCGCAACTTGCCCAGATTGACAGCATCCGCCACATCCTGCTCTACACAAATGGCGCCACGTGCAGTATTCACCAACCATGCGCCATCTTTCATATGGCTAATCATGTTTTTATCAAATAAACCTCTGGTGCCATCATGCAAGGGGCAATTGATCGTAACCACATCGGCTTGAGAAAGCATATCCTCTAACTTCTCTACCCGCTCAACAATCTCATCTTGTCCATTAAACAACTTCGATGCCTCGTTAAGTTTGTTCACCGCCACCGCGGGCAAATCCTGGTAGTCAAAGTACAAAAGCTTTTTCGGGTTGAAGGCCACGAGCCGCTCCAACACCCTGTACCCAATGCGGCCTGCGCCAACAGTAGCAACAACCTTTCCTTCCAAGTCATACGTGTCCTTTGCCACGGCGGCAATGTCCCAGCCCCCCTTGACAGCCTGCTCGTGTGCAGGCACAAAGTTACGAACCAAGTCCAAGATCGTCATCAACACGTGTTCAGCCACGGACTGCACATTCAGACCCGTCACCTCAGCCACAGTCAAGCTGAATTCGTTAGCCGCCGCCAAGTCCACATGATCTGAGCCGACACCGGCCGTGATACAGAGTTTCAAGTGAGGAGCGTTTTCAATGCGCTCACGCGTGATATACGCCGGGTAGAACGGGGTTGTAATCACAATCTCGGCGGTTTTCAATACCTTATCGACTTCGGAACTGCCAATAGGGTCCTTTGACGTGGTGGAAATCAATTGGTAGCCATTTTTTTCCACAAATTCACGGATGCCAAGCTCGTTTTCGATGCAGCCAAGAAGCTTTGGCTCTTGAAGGGCATGTTCCTTGCCCTCATAGAGCACTAATAACACAGTTGGCTTGGACATGATAAGAAATGGGATAAACTCTTAGATTGTGAGAAAAAGGAATTGATAAAAACAATCAAAGCTGATATTGATGCTATGATTCCATGGAATTGGGCCTGGGCCTTTACTGGTATAAATACTGGCGAGCGGTTTTTCTGGGATCGAGCAAGTGCGAGGCATTTTCCGGGAAGTAGCACTAACTCACCCTAGCGTGTCTGCAAATCAGGGCATACGTCAACGGTGAGGGAATTGTTACCCCAGATTCCGAGGCATTTTACCCATTAAAGGTACCCGAAATAGTTTCGCAGCCCGGGCTTCGGCAATTGCTGCTGTTGAAACGCGCAAAAAAGCGTTCATGTGCAGGATTCGACTCCGCATTTGGAGTATATGCCAGAACGTCAACGCACAAATAACCGTGACCCAAATCCCTGGCCTAAATTGTGTTGGCTAAAGATCCCTTAGTGGAGAACAATTTGAGGGTGAGTGGGGAGCCCCACAAATACACCGGATTTTTTTTAGTTGGATGTTTATCCTTTTTTTCTACCTTCCACATGTATTTCAACGACCATTTGTATCCTGTCAAGTCTAGACTGTCAACATTTCCAACGTTCGGCATTGTTGGTTGCGGTGCCTGGCTTAGCCAGCAAGCGTTGGTCTGTAGCACGAGGCTTACTTCCGAGAAACCCGCTTTTGTTAGAATTCCGAAACGGGAATCTCGCAAATATCCACTTTGCTGACTAATTTTGCATTGGACTTAATTTTTTAGCGTGAGAATTAATGCTCTATTTCCATCAATTATCAAATAAGGTGCGAATCCGTCCTTATTCGGGAGTTCCCCATTTATTTTTTATTTAATAGAGGCCATATTAAAAAATGAGTTAAAATTGTAATATGTATAATTCTAAGATTAAAAACCATAACCATTTGCCAAAGACATTGCTTGATTATCCGGATTCTTTGATGCAGATGTTTAAATGACACAATTAATACCAAGATAATTGCAGCATGAGCTCTTCAATTAATATTTAGTGGAGAGCTCGGTAAGCAATTCTGCCTGCCCAGTCCTACATTACATGGATTAAGCACAAAAGAGGATAATGAGCTGGTCGGGCACAGAGTTTTTGGCAATTGGTACGAGCCACTTGCTTCGGTTGCAATATAAATCCAAACTTATTATTTGAGTTCAGACTTTGGGACATATGGTTCACGAATAACTTAAGGTTTATATTTACATATCTATAGGCAATGACTGGCGCCTGTGGCCTCCATTAAATAGAATGTTTCAGTGTATACAATGCGATTAGTCGAACGCCAACTGCTTCTTGATTTCGGCAATGGCGAGGCCCGGGTTCAAGCCCTTAGGACACGTTCTCGAACAGTTCATGATGGTGTGGCAACGGTATAAGGACATGGAGTTCTGCAACATCTCTTTTCTCACCTTTGAAGCCTCATCACGCGAATCGATCAACCAACGGTATGCCTGCATTAATACAGCAGGACCCAAGTACTGCTGCTGGTTCCACCAGTATGATGGGCATGACGTCAGACAACATGCGCACAAAATGCATTCGTACAAGCCGTCCAACTTGGCTCTGTCCTCGATGCTCTGAAGGTTTTCACGGCCGTCGGTTGGAAGCGTGTCTCTCTGCAAGTATGGCTGAATCGACTTGTACTGCTTGTAGAAATGTGTCAAGTCTGGCACGAGGTCACGCACAATGTACATGTGTGGCAATGGGTAGATCTTTGTGTCCTTACTCGTGTTGGTGTCGATTCTGCACAAGCACGCCAACGTGTTGGTGCCACCAATGTTCATGGCACACGAGCCACAAATTCCTTCTCTGCACGATCTTCTAAACGTCAACGTAGCGTCCTGTTCATTTTTGATCTTCAAAAGTGCGTCCAAAACCATGGGGCCACACTGGTTCAAGTCAATGTCGTAGGTTTGCATGGTGGGCTCCACCTCCGGGGTGTCCGGGTTCCAGCGGTAAATCTGGAACTTTTTGATCCTTTGTTCGGCATTAGTGGCCAAATTACGGCGGAAGAGCGGCACGCGGGCGGCTGAGCGAAGTGCGGCTCTGAACATGCTGTGTTTTGTGTGAAATGTGGTGTTAAATCGTCAAAGCTACGACGAGGAGAAAAAGACTAAGGAGTATATATTGTGAAAGGAGAAATAGTGCAGCCACGCCCGGAGTTGGGGTGTCTGAGGAATTGTCTGCAGGATAAAATGTCAGATTTTTCTGACTTATCCGCGCACTGATTGGCTGACCCCAGATATACTGGTACGGGTGCGCCTCAGCATGCGCGAAACGGGCCCGGACCAGTGGGTCTTGCCACCTCGGAGTTCCATGAAAAGCACAACGTTAAGTGAATAATGTTTTTATAAGTATGTTTCCGTAATTCGAATCGTATAAGACTATATGCAATAATGAGTAATTTTGAGATTGTTTTGTTTTCTCAGCATCGCCATTATTTTACCAACCCTCCTGGTTGCGGTTCCGCGGATAAATATAACTCCGGTGTGGGCGCCTAAGTATATCGTCATGCAATCTCAGATCTACTTAAATACGCTAAGATGTATCACACCGGTGATGTTAGAGAAATATATTGCGGTTTGTGCGTTTTGAAGTCTCCTATTATTTAATAGTAAGCCATGTTGATCTTTTGAAGCACGTGACCCACACCCGGCAACCTCCGGGATCGCGTGACATCTTTCTGGTTAGCAAACATCAATTGAAAAATGTTATGAAGAACGAAGCGCGGGCTGTAATTATATTTTGGGATAACAGAATGAACGGCACCCAGTGGGATGAGTAGAACAACACTTTGATCCCCTACTTTACATTTTGATGCATGCTCTGATTTGCTGGTCTTGGCACGATGAGATGAAGAAAGTGAAATCCGGGGTAAGTCACGTGATCCATTTCCAAGATTTAAGACTTTCCGAGCTGTTAAGGCTACGACAAAAAACGTAGAGTGATCTGGAATCTGTGTCTCATTGTTATTCATGATAAAAAAAAGAAAGAAACACTTCCGACATAACTTACTAACACAAAGGCTATCTTTGGCACGCACCTTCAAATGAGAACAGTGTGAAGTAGAGCACACGCCACAAATTATTTTCATACATTATGTTTTTAGTCAACAGAAGACTCACCATAGTTTTGCTGGCACCCACACATCTACGACCTTGTCATTCTCCATCACAAAGTACCATGCGTGGGCACATGCGGTGATGCATGCGTGTTGGGGTAAAATCAAGACTTTTTCGCCATAAGGAATAAATTTGCAGTTTTCCCCAGGAAACAAGATTCCATGTTCCTGGCTGACTTTTCCAACAAGCCATGGCCCGTATTCTGCAGGCCTGACCACCTTGCCGAATCCGGGTAACGGACCCACCTCTCTCGATAAAGCAATTGCGCCGGCATTTATAAGCTGTTCTCCTGGTGACTTGCCGTTGCGGCCTTCATATTGCGTAAGCACTTCGGCTAAAAGAAAGAGGGACACATCTTCATCTTTCACAAGCCCCGTGGCAACCTGTTGAAGATCGCAACAAGAGTAGTTTCCTGCATGCACTTCCAATGTGCCGACTAATGGCTCGCCAATAGCAGTCTCCAAATCAGTCACCAGATTTATCTGGCGAGAAACATGAGCGGTGGGAGTGGCACCCACTGAAAGATGGAGCTGCAAATGTGGGGCCAATGTCTTGGCGTGTTTAGCCGCGGCATTCACATGACGCACCTCCTCCACCAAAAATGACTCGGCATCCTTCGCGCCTTTAGCGCCGTACGAGTGGCCCGCATGGCAGTACAAGCCATATAACGATACGTAGTTTTTCGCATCCGATTTCAATATCGTATCGAGCAACTTATCGTAGAGCGTTGAGTTTTCGCCGATTCCGGCGCGGCCGGTCCCCATGTCGATTTTGATAAACACGCTCCATTTCACATCGTGGGCTTTTGCGTACACGTATAACGCCTCCACCTGTGGCGGCGAATCTACCATGACCCTCACGTTGTCGACTTTTTTGGATAGTTCATGAAGCTCGCCTATCCTCAGCTTTGTCACTGGAAGCCCAAACAAAATGTCGCGGATCTTGCCCTGTTCTACTAATGGGATAACCGCCCACGCCTCTGCAAGCGTGGAAACAACAATTTTATCAGACTTTGGAATATCATCACTCGCTTGCTCACCCTCAAACTCGTATCCTAGTTGGACATTGACACCTTCCACTGCTTTGTGTGTTTTGATATGACACCGAAATCCCGCGTTGAGCCTGGCCGCCGATTTAAGCATGGCCCGCGAATTCTCGACAAACTTGGCGCGGTCAATCACAATCGAGGGCGTGGGAAGCTCACTCAAAGATTTTCCCACATACTCTTTCAAAAGCAATTCTTTCTTTGGAGCTTTATAGAACGATGAAGGAATTGACATTTTGGTTTTTCTCTTGGGAGGTTGATTCTTGTTACGCTAAAATCGTTCTCTTCCCATCCCGGCCCGGTTGGCCACGCGCGCTCTTATATACATAAGAATACGCTTATCGGCGAGTTTGCGTGGCTTATCTGGCTTTTTGGGCCGATGTCATGGCGCGAAGTCAAACTGTCGTGTCTGAAAGTCAGTAAAGAGAATGGTACAACAAAAAGGGGAAAAATATTCAGCATGATTGCAAATAAATAGGCAATTCGTGCATAAATTTCATCCGGAAAAAACAATCTTGAAAAAAAATTTCAATCGAATTTTTCAACGTCAAAAGGTTTTGAATTCACCTCTTTTTCACTTTCAAAAAGGGTCAGGCCCGAGTCACGATCGCGTCCCCTATTTGGCCCTGTGAGGGATTTTCCCCACGCACAGAATATGCATGGAAACGCCCAATGGCAAGAGAAGAAGTGGCATCTATTGGTCAGAAGAGAAAGAAAAAAAAAGGAAAATGCTTAGTTTAGGGGACAGAGCAATAGTCCAGAAATAATCTCCTACAATACTCTGCATATCCACGTGAAAAAATATGGAAATTCTTGATGCCAGATTGCCCCTTTGGTACTTGTAAACGTCTATGAGCGAAGCGGCCCGCTCGCCGTCCATATATAGCTCCGCTTGGACATAAACTAGCTACGGTGAGCCATATATACCGGTGATGATAACTTGTTAAGTCACGCTTTGCCAGCTTACGTTTACAACACGGTTTTGCATATCCTTTACTAGGGTGTACTACTGGCTAGTGGCTGGGCCTCAATGATATTCTGCTGCCGCAACATGCTAATGATATTCTACTGCCGCAACATGATCCTAGTATAGACTGACTGGCCGATAGAGGCCGACCTTTTTGACCCCCTAGATTGAATTAGGTTTGTTTCAGTATACCCTTGAAAAGGCTACAGCTCACTAATAGAATTATAATTCTTCGTGCTGGAAGTATTCGCACGGGTGAAGCGTACATCTTTCCGAACTTGGATGTGCCATTTCGAAACTAGCACACTACGATTGAGTTGAGGGCCATAATTTTTTTTTTTCCTGGGATTAACAAATGGTATCAGCAGGAAAGCTCTGTTACGTTGTCAAGTATCTATGTATCCATAAACAGAAAAACAAATGTATACGTCTGGTCAGACTATTGAGTTACGAAGTCCCCCGAATTTCCCAAGCCTCGGGTCTTCCTCAACGTCCTGGTCACTATATAGATAATGCCCACTAGTTCGTATTTGACTTCGCTCCAACGCCTTTTTCAATTGTCCATTCAGAACGTGTTGCAGAATTGTGCTCTAGAATTCGCGTTAAGGGTATCGATTTCCTCGTTGATTGCCTATGTTCAGTTTGCTGGATTGGGTGATCTAACGGCATTATTATATGACTCAGACATCAAGTCCTCAAAGAAAAATCTTGACCTTTGTAGCACGAAAGAGCTCAGCAGCAATTCTCACAAATAAAAACACCGCAAGTTGCGCCTCAGCCTTTTCTGAAGCATTTGCAGGTGAAACGTGTAGTTTTCTCTTCATATCTCCAACAAAGGTATCAGGTTCGGCAGTATTAGTCGTGCAATCTGCAAAGCCAGCACCAACAGTCAGTATATTGAAGCTAGTGCTTGTTATAGCACGCATCGGCTTCCGAACAATGGTAGCACCCCTTCCTTGAAATATGAGGGGAAGTTTCTTTCCATCTAGCCGTTTTTCTTGGACTTTGCAATATGCTGACTTCGAGGTTCACGCTTGTTGAGAACAACCACAGAGTTTTCCAAGCCACGTGTCTCAGAAGATTCTTCAAAGGGCTTCCCGGACAGCACAGGCTGCGTTTCTAGAATAGCTCACTGGAATACGATCTGTCTGACTGGAAGCTTTACAAGCTCTCCCTTAAGCCTCGGTATGTATGTCCAATGTCAAGCAATCATCATCATCATCATCTGGACCCACTTTCGGCGTGTGGTTGAATAGACCTGGCAGAAGGCGTCGACGCGCCAATTAAGGCTGCACAAATTTCGAAGGTATTGTTCAATCAATGATGCCAACCTCAAATTTGAAGTCATAGGTGCTTGTGTGCTCAATTTCTCTCACAATAAGTTGAAAAAGGCACTTCAAGTGTATAGAGAAAAAAAAGATCTGCCCCGAGTCAAGTGGGCTCACACAAAAATGACACCGAAATGCTCCCAATAAAGGTATTGGTGTGATTTATGGGAAAGTAAAGGCCAAAATTGCTTCTTCCATTCAAACACATGGAACCTCTTCCATCATTTCCGTAGTATAATCAAGCATGCGTCCACTCGAGCCAGCACTCATGGTAAATAGGGTTTGACACGTACGTATCCACTTTTGTCATCATGCCCTCGTCATTGTCTCTATGAGCATGCATTTTGCCTATTTTTAACACCCCGCTATCCTCTGCGGGCGTGACGGCACACCAGTCGGGACTGATTCTCAGCTCGTATTGCCAGTACAAATTTGCAATGGCCAACTTCATCTCGATCAAGGCGAGGTTCAGACCAAGGCACATGCGTATGCCTTTCCCGAACGGCATCATGTAACGTTGCATATTTGTTACTCGAACACGATACTGCTCAGGAGATTCCGACGGTTTGGGTAACCACCTCTCAGGACACCAACAATCCGGATCTGGAAATACGGCACGTGTCCGATGCATCAGGTACGGCTGGCACGAGATTTCCGTTCCTGCAGGAACTATAACTTTCCTTTCATTCACAGTCATTTGGTAATTGGAAGGAACAATTCGTGGCTCTGGCCCAGGCGTTGGCGAGTGTACACGGAGGTTCTCCTGAATTAAGGCATCCAAGAACGGAAGCTTTTCGACTGTTGCCAAGTCATCAATAAATGACTCTTTTGTTTTCGGGTCTCCAAACGCGTCCCTGAGCTCTCGTCTTAACGCATTTTGTATCTTTTCGTGAACTGGGCGTGAAAGCTCATAGCACATATACGTCAATTGTGTCGCCGTGGTGTCGTGCCCCGCAATAAGGTTGTCACCCACGTTTGAATATGCTTTTTTGACCGAAAGCCCTTGCTTGAGGAGAGACTCGAGCGTGCTCGGATTTCCTGATTTTGCACGCTTTTCGTAAGTCTTTTCGGCTTTTTCGTAAGTCTTTTCTGCCTTTTCATACAAGCTCAATTGCCAATCCTCTATTTCTTTGGCCCCGCTCAAAACTGACTTATCTACAGCCCAATTCCAAAAAACTGGCATTCGAGTAGTCCAGAAAACCATACTTTTCAACAAAACGTGCGGCGTCAAAATACTTCGCTCTTCACTTTTTGCTAGAAGATGCGTACCATTTCCAGGACCGAGCTCAAATGCCGACACAACATCCATGGCCGACGATCCAAATAACGTGTGCACATTGATAGGAGCCCCTTTTCTGCTATTCTGACTTATTTCATGGTGTTTCGTCCTTGAAAAGTTTCTATTTTCGTTGCCGATATTGCTCTCAGCCACTCCACGAGACACAGACGTCACGAATACTTGGTTGACAAGTTCCTTCACATTCTCAACAAGTATGGCTCTTGCTGAGTTTTGCTCGTTAAAAATCGCCGATTTCAGGTATAATGAATGAACCATCTTCTTAGTGTGTCTATGCTTTTCATTATCTAGCTCGCAGAACATGTTCACTTCGCCATGAAACCTGAAGTTTTCGTAGTACTTGCCTTTCGGCATGTTTTTGGCGTAAATGTCGCTAAGAAATTTCGGATCCCCATTACAACTGATCGATTTCGGCGAGAGAATAACCACATTGCCATATTTTTCATGCACTTCATGCACTTTGCCTATCCAACAAAACTTCCTTTGAGCATTCCATGAAGGTATTGCCGAAATGCGGTGGAGATACGGCCCGGGGATGTGACGTAATGGGGAAACATATAACGGGTAAACAATAAGCTCATAAATGGCCGCTGAGATCAAGAAAAGCAATAGAGCAGGAAATTGGTGTTGTTGTGTATTCTTCACAAAATCAAACGCGAGGGCTATGAGCATATCGAGTGATTGAAGAGGGCAAGCGAACTGTTTTCAATTGCTGAGATTTTCTGTATTTTTTTGATTTGTTGGCAATGCAAAAGAACGTATCTTTTGGTTATACCATAGCAACAAGTCCGAAAGATCTTATTGCATCGCTTAGATAACACCACCTTTACTGAATTGAAACGTTTTGGAAAACCGCTCAAAAGCTGGTCCTCTAAGTGCATATCCTGCATACACTCGACGTAAACATATGCCAACATGACGATTTATGGTGATCTTAATTGCAGACAAAATTGTGGACAAAGTTCGGCTGATAGTTTTTAAGTTGCTCAAAACGAAAGATTTCAGATTTGAATCTGGTTCTTTACAACTCAAAGCATCACATACAGTTCTTGTATGAGTGCTATTTGCATGGATAGCATAACCGAGTCAGACATTGATCGTGCTGAGTAGATGGTTTTCACTGACTAGATTGTTTGACTGAGTCACATGAGTTACCTCGAGCTGATCTGGATCAGTCCCCCCTATCCTGTCTGAGATTTGAGGCAAAACGCTGGTAACTGGTATGAACTTGCAGAAATTGGTAAATGCATGCCCCAGCGATCAACCGGAATACAGTTTCAGGAAGTTCATCATATGGTTTAACAGAATTTTCTGATAAATCCAGCTCTAGAGTCAATTGAGAGGCCGCCGGAGCACACGCACCATCAGAACCTGGCTCAATGCATCGTTTCCGGATATCAGATCTGGTATCTCTAATATTACCTGAAAATTGGTCGGATGAGTTAATTTACCCCGACTTGCCATACAAAGTGAGGCATACTGTCAGAAAGCGATTTTCTGAAAATGAATTTCTTTCTCAAGACACCGGGATCGCTGGCAGCAAAGTGCCTCTCTTGCATCGAGCTCGCTTGTGTCTTCTGTGCTCAACCCCTTACTCTCCCTGCTGAGGTTATAGCTCAGCATGAAGAATCAGACCAAGACCAGCACGGAAAGTGGCACCAGAGAAGGATTTTTTGGTCACTTCTTGGGTGATGTGGGTAATTTCATTGACGACGTTGGATAAACCTTACCCGGCTTCCGCACAAATTTGGGCTTTGTCATAGAAATTATCAGACCGGATTACATAAGAACATTGAAAACACTCGCTCGATCACTCATTTCCGGCATGAAGTTGCATCTCTGTGCGGAGCTTCTTGATGATTTCTGCTGCTGTTAATCCTGTATCCACAAGATGATAATTCTGGCCAGCCAAGTAGAAACCATAATCTTTGTCACCGCTTGTAAACTTGCGATATGCAGACCTGGCATACCCAAACAGGGGAAGCTTGTAACCGTTCTCAAATTGCAGCCTCGTGAGCTCATGAATGAACGGGGTCTTCAATGTTCTTGCATTTCGTCCGGACACGAGTGGCGTCATTATGGTAGTTGTGGCTTTTTTCTCATCGATACTTTCGGCAATGTAACTTGGAGCACGAGATTCCGTCGAAGGAATAAAGACTGTGCCCAATTGGACAGCAGCCGCCCCTTTCTCAACGTAACGCAGAATCGTTTTGCCATCTACAATGCCACCGCTGGCCACCAAAAATGGGGGCGACGAAAGCGTCTCTGTAAACCTTTTCACCTGGTCAAAAAGGGCAGAGGTAGTGAGATTTTCATCCCAAATGCTTTCCACCAAAAAGTTGCCCCTGTGTCCGCCGGCTTCATACCCCTGACACACCAAAACGTCGACACCTAGATCTGTTAAATTTCGTGCTTCCTGCACCAGGGTAACACAGCCAAATACCATAATACCGCCGGATTGAAATTTTTCGATAGTGGCTTTTGACGGCGCTCCAAAGTGAAACGAGACTACCCCGACTTTCTCGTTTATGAGCCGGTCGATGAATTGCTCACATGATTTCGGATACACTTTTTCGAATTCCTTGAATGAAATCACCGCTCTTTCAAAACTGCCCACTTTCTTCAATATATCCGCCGCAGAGACATTTGTGGCCGCCTCGTAAAGTTGGGCCCAATAATTTACCTCCTCCTGTGTCGGCGCGTGCTGCTCTTTCGGGTCAAAACAAAAAAAATTACAGTTCACTACTGAGTTTTTGCCACACAAACGGCGAAACTCAGCAATTTCTTTGAAAACAGGGTCAAAACCTTTAGTTAGATCAATTGGGGAAAGTGCAAGTGAACCTAACCCGCCCGCACGTGACACGGCCAGCGCTAAGAGTGGCGTGGAAACATTTGCCATGGGCGCTTGAATGATCGGCACCTCGAGGCCCAATCGGGCGACTAACTTACTGAAGTTTTGCATTATTATTTCCTGGAAGATTCAAAAAAATTGGTTAAGTCTGATCGCAAATTGAATTGCAATACCCGCAAAGTCAAGTTGTCGCGAGTTTTGTGGGGTAGGCACGGATGAGTCGGCAACGCATTTTGAGTCATTGTGAAGGAACAATAGAAGACAGGTCACGTGACCGCCGTCATGGAACGAATTCCGATCGGGACTCAATACTATGCTATATGTTGCCTTAGCATGGATCCGTATGAATTGCTCTGGTCAAGTATTGATACATTTTTTTTGTCCGGGAAAAAGTTTAGGTGGATTCAATGAGGATCCTCATGGCTGTTCATTCCCAAGTATAGCATATGTCTCCAGACGGAAATCAAACTTACAAAACTGTGCTACACCAGCTCGATAGTGTGAGCCATATGGGACTCCCCGGATAGTCAAGTCACGCTTACCGAACTAAGAGGTAGCTCAATAAAAGACAAGTGCTTCAAAGTTTGGAGAATCCTCTAAAAGTCAACATTCCAAGCTTGCAAGGATAATTCTAATATTCATATTCAAACTAAGCGCTTACCCAGCCTGAACGTATGACATGAAGCTCTAGACGGGTCTATAAAGTCGACTCATTTAAGTCTGCTCAAAGAAGTTTGATCACAACATATGGGTTTATGGATAAAATTCGTCGTTAAAAAGACTTCTTTCCCTCATTTTAATTCAAGTTAGCGGCCAATTGAGTTTACCGCAATAGTATGTTTGCTTTTATGAGAGCACCCATTTCCCGCTCCTTCCATCATGAACTACCTGTTTTAATAAACTTTGAAAGGTGCATCAAGCAGTGTTGCACACATCACGAATCTTCCAACCATAAGATATATAGTCTAGACGGGAAAAAGAAGTAAGCAGAAAGTTTACTTTTCTTGGTAATGCACGAGAAATTAAAACATACACGAGCTGATGAATTATCACATTGGTTTCTAGGAAAAGCCAGACGACATGTACAAATAGCTATGAGTATCTAGAATTCATATTCCACTCGATCACTGAAACCAGCTTTCTCTATGGAAACTATAGGCACAGAAAAATGTTTGAAAATCTTTCTTTCATTAGCCTAGATTTTGTCGTTTCATCAAAAAAGTAATAGTTACTGTACACTGTTACACCTAGATTATGTCAAACTAGCGGTGGTATCGGCTCGTTTTCAGATATCCAATCTCCACTTTAATTTCTTTTGATCGGAATTGTGTTGTATTGTCATATCCGCTAATTCCACTCTATTCCTGAAAAACCATAGTCACGCGTAAATTGACGGACTCACTCGTGTAAGCTGCGTGACAGGAATAAGTCGACACGGAGAGACCGTGGCACAGCTGGAAATGAGTCAATAGCACATATTCCCAAACGAAATTTACAACGTTCTGCACCCAATCTTTTAGTCTGTCTCAATTTCGATTCTTTTCCTGTTGTTTTATTCTTTCATTTTTTTGTAGTTTTTGGCATTTTTTTTGACGAAATCACACTGGTTTTATGTCTGTCAAAAATAGCAGTCAATTCTGATGCTTGGCAAGTTATCTGCGCTTCCAAAAGATGCGACAAATCCCATCTACAACACCTTTTCGTCTCTATTATATTTCACCCTCAGCACCTAGCCGGTAACCCGACGGGGTATTGTCTTTTCATAAATATGTACATGCGCCAAAATCCTTTATTTTCGTCTAATTCGAAAGTGCCTCCTTGAGCGCCAACTTTCTCGAATGTGTATCGAACTGCGAGCTCAAATCTTTGAATGTCAAGTTCTCGGGGTCGACCTCCATTGTTTGTTTATCCTTATACGTAACCTTCACCGTGGCCTTGTCTGCCGGGTTTTCCAAGATCTTGAAATCAACTGCGCACCCACTTTTCAGCTGTGCTGGGATTCTAGCGAGAAACAAGCGCACAGGCTTGGCACTAGGCGAGAACGGATTGAAGCGGACCGAGACTTTGGTGAAATATTTCGTGATCATGTTGAGTTGGGTGTGTTTGGTATGGGTTGGAAAACCTGATTCTGCATAAACGTTTTTTTTTTCTTATTTCATTTGGAGCCCATACACCCGTACACCACGGATTGAAAGATGCAAATAGTCGATATTATATGTGTAGTTTGATGGGCGATAGAGATTTTCGTCAGTGATTTAAGGTTTCTGGGGCTTTTGGTAATATCACGGTACAATTTTGTCTGAAAATATAGCTTTTTAGCCGCTGATTTCTAATTAGGTTTCATTTAGACTCACTGATTAGGTTGAGAGGATGTAGAAAAGATATACGTGAATGATAAATGATTCAAAACGAGCAGCTTCCAATGTTTATCTTCCTCGATTTCAGAAATAAGATTGTGTAGTGAAGACTGAAATGTGTTTTGCAAGGATGATGAATGGGAAATAGTTGCGAATAAAAGATTGATGTGAAGGATAGGTGGGTGCGACTAGCCATTTTGACTTGCATTCTTTGGAATCTCGACTCGAGGATTAAACGGTGAAATTTTTTTTTTTTTTTTTTGCAAGCAAATCTGATTACGAAGTCGGAACCTGAAATGCTAAGCAACTTCCAGACAAAAATTTGTATGAATACTCATATACAACCAAAGCCAGCTTCGCTACCATGTACTGCATTCAAATCTTGGCAAATGTTCAATCATTGGATGTAAGGCTGTGAAGAAAAGAAAAAGTATTTGCTCTGGGAACTCTTTTTCGAGAGTTCTGATCAATTCGGGCACTCCTCAAATCTCTAACATCC
Source organism: Metschnikowia sp. AWRI3582 (assembly GCA_002894445.1). Taxonomy (NCBI): domain Eukaryota; kingdom Fungi; phylum Ascomycota; class Pichiomycetes; order Serinales; family Metschnikowiaceae; genus Metschnikowia; species Metschnikowia sp. AWRI3582. The sequence continues at coordinate 117,037 of LPNK01000038.1, read as the reverse complement.
CTTCCGAGATAAAAAAAGTGTGACAATCATACTTTTATTCAAGACCCTTGAATGCTTGTATACCGAATAGAGACAAAATAGATTGAAACGCAGTTTGCTTGCGAGTCTTCGTGTGAGCAAACACGCGTCTATGTTTTTCAAAAACATATCAAGATATCTGTCTTGATTGAAGGCTCGAGTACCATTTGACCCTGTGCAAATTGATAAACGTATTCCAATATCGGCCCTACTCGCGAGTTATAGGGCCGGCCATAGTCTAGCAGGCTCTAATTTAGTGAGAGTGACTGTAAATTCATTGCTGTAATCTCTTGATAACTCGGCCAAATCTATTTTTGAAAAATGACGGAATAAGGTACACATGACTTTCATTTGCATTTCATCAAAATATTTGATGGGCCCTCATTGCAACAGTAATTTTCCGGTACTGCATGCACGCGGTGTTTGAAGTGTGCATGGTGGGTTCCAGACCGGTGAAGCGTGCATAGAAACATCTGAGCGAGGGTTTTACGTCTTTCATTCGATGAAAAACGCCGAGATTTCAATCCAAGCCATTAAGGTTCCGCGACCTTGGAGCAACCATGCATGAAAATCTTGAAAGGGGAGCCGCAAGATCAGGCAAGGTCGTATTAAGTCTGATTGATACATTGTAGTATCCCACTACCGTATACTTTTAAATGCGTCCAATCCAAATTCGACTAGTCAAACAGAGGTAGATAGCCCGGCTTTTGTAAGAACAAGAAAAATTAAGTCTCGGCCATAAAAAGTAGTAAACAGATTGTGGTGACTAGTGTTCATAGCACTACAAAAGCCGCGTCCTGCATACACTCAAATGTATTCCGAAACTTGACGCAGTGGGGAATGCGGCATGCACTGTCAAACATTCCAATAATCTTCTAAACGAAACGAGACATGATATATGTGTTCTGACCGGAATTCCAAATTGGAAGTGTTTTAGTACTCTCACGCTTCATAATTTTGTCACACTTCAGAACAATTATAATCGTACACGTCGATTGACTCTTTGAAGGGTTCTGGCCACATTCCGGGATCTGAAGTGTGGCAGATTTGGCCGAAAATGCAGGGGCTGCGCGCAGGTTCCTGCACACAACCATTTAAATCGATGAATTGCGGTTGCGTCACTTGCGTCAACACCAATCGTTCGGCTTAAACCAAATATCGGCGGTGGCTGTGTTGAAACAATCAATTTTGTTGCGGTATGTAACCTGCGCTTCCAATTATATAAGAATCGGCTTTTTGCACGTAGATGTTCACTTTTTTTTCTGTATCACCACTCCGCTAAGACACGACTTAGACAAACATTACCATGAGATTATCTGCCACCCTCGCCCTTGGCTTCGCTACTATTGCTGCTGGCAGCCCCATCTATAAGAACATCGAGCGCTCTGTCCAAAAGAATGGCCTTGGCGAAAGAGGCGTCTCTGAGAAAAACCCGGACCTGTCCACCGGTAGTCACTCTCCACACGGGAAACCCGTACCAGAAGAAGGCCACCCATCAGGACACCCATCAGGACACCCTCCAGCACCTTCTGGTCCAACCTGGCCAAATCTCGGCAACAAAACCGAGCCTGCCTGTTCCCTGAGCGGATCATTTTCTTTCCAACCTTTACCCTCGGAATTCCCCACCGCGTCGTTCCCTCACGACTCTTTGCCCTCGGAATTCCCTCCAGTGTCGTTTCCAACGGGATCCTTGCCACCTGTTCCTTCGGCCAGCGTGCCTTTTCCTACTGAGGTCCCCTCCGAGATTCCTTTCCCGGGTACATCTTTTACCGAGGGATTTGATTCTGCCTTTTCAATTGCTACCGGGTTGGTTTAAGCTGCTGCTCGTGTGGTTTTTGCCACTGCTGCTGTCTAGCATATGGCCGGGTCCAGCTGACATATAACTATGTGCGGTATGGTAGCTCCAAAAAGACACTTTCTATGGCACTTACCTATCGCTAAAAAAACTTTTCAGTTTGTTATTCCTTATATAAAAAGAGAAACCTCATAATTACAAAAAAAAACTCTTGTAATACATACGTAAGTCACGAAATGTATCCATGCGTAAACCTTGAGAATCATATATGATATTTTGCACCCATTGTCAAAGCGTGCCAGCCCTGAGGCAAACCTCAAAAGCCAGGCTCGAGCAACAGGATGGAGAAAGCTCAACCACTTTATGTTCACGTAATCACAAGACAACCATTTTGCCTGAAAAATCTGGTTGGCATCGGTTTCTTGGGAAGTTTCAGGCCACACATGCTTGTATTCACTCACCTATGATGTGTTAGGTACACCATTTGCCTTAGCCGCGTTCCATGTGGCTTGGCCGTGCCAAGCCTTTCTTACCACAGACGGCCAACGTGAGTTGCCCGACTCTCAAGTATATAACGATGGCTTCCCCCCTGTAATACTGGGAAGCCAGGCTGGTTTTACTAGATAAAGTACACAATAAATATCTGTCAGGTATGAAGAACCTAACATGGAGGTCGTACCCAGACGCAGCTGTTTCCGGTCCCTCGAGACCAAAACCTTTGTGACCACCCTGGTGGCGTCTGTCTGTGTATTTTTTTTTCCGAACGAATCAGTCTCATCCCCGCCGCCCTACCGACTGGTGACTTTCTCCCTCGCCCTTTTAGCTGACTCGCTCGATCGAATCCTTCACTGGACCAGCAGTCATTGAGGTTGAAATCACCGGGATACCTCGCGCAAATTCATCTTCGCTAAGGTTTTCACGCCAATGTCTCGAATCAGTGTCCAACGCTGGGGAGCTGTCCCAATTAACGTGCCCCAGTTCAAACTCTATTCTGGTTATATACGGAATACTTTTTCGTCAGGGATACCCCCGAGAAAGTAGTTCATCATCAAAATAAGCCAAAAAAGAGATCTTCACTCAGGAAAAGTTGATGCACTGATCGATTCATGCGGCCACTCCCGCTCACAACTACTACTGGTAAGTTGTCTTCCATGAGGCAAGGCCAGGTCATCATTGAATCCGCAATCTTCTGGCGTCTTGACCACCCCGAACTTGCCTCGTTTGATTCTGCGCGAAATGGATAGTAACCTATTCACTTCCACTCTTGACTTGCAGCTTCAAGCACCCCTCAAGGTTTTCAAAGGAATCAAGCCAGCGAAACCCATAATACTTCGTTTCCTAACCTTCTTGGATTTCACCCCGCTTCTTGCTGCCGCGAGGTTGTTTTTTTTTTTTATTTCAGCACCATTTCCGGGGAATAGTGGACTTGCTCACACTGCTTGTTTCTGAAGACTATGCTATTCCCGCTGTTGCCACTTTCAACGCGCCATTCCTTTGAGTCGCAGATAGGGGTACCGCGACCGTGTCGCTGCCGCTCTGCTTACGATTCCGTGTCGCTGCCGCTCTGCTTACGATTCACTGCCTGCTGGAGTGCTACACCACTTAGCCGACATACCCACGCCGCTTCGGGCTTTCAACTTTAGCTCTTGCCGGGGTAGGTCGCCGCCGATTTTTTTTTCTCTCTGAGTCTCTCCCACCGGTGTGTTCGAAACTGGAGGGGGAGGGTTACGATTCCTGCGCGATGTATACGCCGCCACGGCCCACTGGCTTCGCTGCCGCGTACACTTTACGCGATCTACGAGATGAATTTCTCTCCGACTGAACGTTGGCTACCAAATGTCCTCTTTTCTTGAAGTTCCAACCACTTCCGTGGCTCGAAACTGGGGGGGATGTTAGGTACACCATTTGCCTTAGCCGCGTTCCATGTGGCTTGGCCGTGCCAAGCCTTTCTTACCACAGACGGCCAACGTGAGTTGCCCGACTCTCAAGTATATAACGATGGCTTCCCCCCTGTAATACTGGGAAGCCAGGCTGGTTTTACTAGATAAAGTACACAATAAATATCTGTCAGGTATGAAGAACCTAACATGATGCAATGCTTTTTTCTTTTATTTTATTTTCTCGACTCATCTGATTAAGGACTGTGAGCCGAAATTGCTCACCTATCTTTCCATAAAACTATATATGCACATATGTAAAACCCTAGCCAGCTTCGCCACCATGCCTTGTGTTGATATCTGCGCTTGGCAGCGTTTGAGATTTTATTAGATTGTCATCGCCCGAAAGTCTGTACGCCACAATTTTCCCACCGCAAGAACTTGCCCAGAACAGCAGCCCGACGGTTATGACACAGACACAGACTCGATTTTCAAAATATTATCGTATATATACTCACAGATTCTTCAAATTAGAGATGTGTGATACGTTCACGGCCATAGGTTCCAACCAACCTCAGTTGCTTGCTCTCTCCTGAAGAAAAAGAGAATGAAAAAAGAAAAAAGAAAAAATTTTTAAACAGGAAGCTTTCTATCGGATTTTAGGACATACACGATGGTGTAGAGCGGTCTACTTCTTTGAGGCGAGGCAAAGCGGTGTTGAGAAAAAGGAAAGTCAAATCGGCCTTAAACTCATTTTTCGCCTGACCACATCAGTTACTGACAATTCATAATACAAGAAATGAGATAACCGTAGATTGGCGAGCAATATCCCATTATCTTTTACTCAATCCAACAGCGCAATCATCCAATTTGGTTCCACGTGATCTGACGATAGAAGCAAATCTCAACACCTGCAAGCGTTGGGCAAAGGGCATTTTCATGCAGTCCGCAATGAGCCCTGTCGTCCAACATCTCGCCCCTATATCGGCCGACAACGATCACCTCATCTGTAGAATCAATGTGGAAATGATTCATAACACTATGTTGTTGTTGTTCTTCATCTTCTTGTTGATTATACTCGTATCTCCATATTTAAGAGAGATCAACGTTCTTTATTTACCAAAGCCTTTTCACTAGTTACCACGGAAACCGTTGTTTAGTGCCTAGCTAGTAAATGATCTGCATCTTGGTGGCCGGGCCGAGAAGAAAATAACCATTTGACAAACGAATCACGCGCTTTTCTTGGCAAGATCCCAGTCAATGATTTCACATGTTTTGAGAGCAAAAGTGAGTGAGTACGAAGGGGGCCATACACATGATGCAGATGCAGACTCCGTGGTACCAAGAGCCCGCAAAACGCATGAGGGCCCGGGATTATGAGCCTGATAAAATTGCACATGAGCACATGCCACGCCTCAGTTATTCCGTAATGTTACGAGTGCGAGTAGACCAAACCATTTTTCTCATTGAACACTTTTTTTGCCTCTCGGCCTAGACGGAACGTTTTCGTCGCTGAATTCAAACACACTCTTCTTAATATGCATTTGGAAAGTGAACGGTAATGGGCAAATCATCGGAGATAGGCCCCGGTAAAAAGCAAACTTGGCCGACGAATTTCTTAGTTGTGTCACCGCTGCGGTTCTGTTATATACACTCCGTAATCCGGTTTGGTTTCTTGATCCTGTACACAATCGGATCTTGGGTTCAACTTAAGCAGATGCAGCGTATTTATGCCTAGCGCGGCGTACGGATCAACGCACGAGCAGTGAGGTCATAGGGAAATTTAACGCGCCCGGAGCAACATTGATGTGGCACGATACGACAGGGACTGGGAAAATAAGACCATGATTAAATTCACCTACACCTGTAGGCCAAGCGTTCAGCTTTTAGGAGGTCAAATTTTAGTGTTTTGTGTCAGCAGGCTTGCCGGAAAACCCTGCACCTACAGCTATACCTCAAATGAAAATTATTTTGAGGACCACAACCAATGATTTTTTGGATCTGCCCCCTTGCTATCAGCAAATCCGGATCTAAAGTGGGTTTCCTGCATATGCACGGCCTGCACCAACGGAATCTGCGCGATGGTTTTTTGCAACTTCACCCGACGCAGATGTGCGTGAGCATGAAAGCATCTCAAGTGGTACCACAAATCTTTGGTTCTCAGAAGTCGATTATCGCTGGCAAGGGCGGATAAGAGAAATAAAAAAATAGACAGTTTTGGGTGATTTTGTAGACACCCTTCCCGTTACAAATACAAGTACTGTAGAAAAGAAAATCGGTCCATCCTGAAAGGCCGCCGGCGAAAAAACGGCGCCGATGGCCAAGGCCAAGGGGTCTTCTGTGAGGTGCATACTGGTGTGCATATAACAGTGCACTGTGCACAACGCACATATGTAATTAATAACGCAACGCCATTAAGCACTCTTGGCCATGATTCGATGCACTTAGTTGCCGTTGGGTCGAATGCAAACCATGGTTGTGAAATTGGCCACCAGGAAAATATCGTATAAAGTGGACAGATCCCCTGCTAATCTTTTTTGCAATTTGTTCTTCAACACTGTTTTTTACACAATGAAGCTTTCTGTTACCCTCGCTCTAGGCCTTGTCACTTTGGCTGCTGCCACCCCAGTGATTAACGATGTTGACGCTGCTGACAACAACGTCGAAAAAAGATTTTACAACAATTGGCCAAAACAGCCAACAAACAAGCCCTCTTTCCCAAAGCAGCCAACAAACAAGCCCTCTTTCCCAAAGCAGCCAAAGCCTACCTTTCCAGCGTGGCCTCACTGGCCCCAATTCGGTAACGGCACGACCACTTCGATTCCGAAAACCACCTCGAAGACAACTTCGAAGACCACGGCCAAGACAACTGCCAAGACCACTGCCAAGACAACCGCGAAGACAACTTCCAAGTTGACACCTACCAAAACGGCCACGCCCACCAAGCCAACCCCAACTAAGCCCACGCCAACTTCGCCCGAGGCTGCAGTTTCGGCCATCGCCAGCGGGATCCAGGACTTGTTACAGGATATCTACAACGATGTGAACAACATCATCTCTTCCATCGACAAGGACTTTTCGTCCATTTTTGGTGGCTTCTCGTTCTTCAAGAGAGACGGCGAGTTGGATGCAGGAATCGAGGCTAGAGACGAATTGCCTGCACTTGAGGCGAGATCATTTAATGAGACAGAAGTTGAGGAGGCCTTGAGCACGTTGGTGACTAATGTTTTTGGCCATTTGTTGACGTTGACAAACAACACGAATGTTTCGTTGGCCCAGTCGCTCTTGGCTGCTTTGCAGATATAGTTCTGCGAGTCTGCGACCCATCGCTGTGAGCAGGATTCTTATGGCACATCTTTATACCCCTTTTCAAACGTTTTATTTTTTGTAAACTTTCGTCTTTTTAATAAACCTTTTATTTTCCAGAACTTTCTGTATCTTGTAGGCCAAGTGTTTGAAAGACGGATCAGGTCAAACTATTTTCGAGACATGGCTTGGTAGTTTCTTTTGGGCATTTGGCTCACTGGGTGGATGGAATAGTAAACCTAAGCCTGTAACATTAACTTGAAAATTGACTGGTTCGCGGGATTTATTGAATATTCAAAAACATTTTGTTCCCCAGAAACCCATCAGCAAAAAATAAAGGGATGTTCAAGATTGGTAGTCTGGTCAACCAACGAGCTCGAAGTTTGGAATCTGTTGGCACCAAGAAGGCACTTCCAGTCTCAAAACTCAAAAGAATAAATCTTATGCGATCAAACTGGATGGCAGGTTGCGTACACAAACGGCCAGCTCGTTTAAGGCATTTCATCACGAACAGATTGTGGGCCCTAAGGACTCCAAAAGAAGAATATGACTTTCACTCTCACCAGTCACACTATACAAGAAATGAGTTATATTCCGACATTTTTTGATTCCGAGCCGTCCACATATCCCGTTTAAACATTAGCGTATTTGCGTGATTGCCGCTTTGCACGCTCATCCCATACAGATCAACATTCTCACTCCTAACAAGTGTAATTTCTTAAGCCGAGCCAAGCCAAGAAATAAGATGTTTCGACTTTCTGTGACGCAGCAAGTTCAAATTCTTCTGAAAAACACTTTTGACGCTGTTTCATGATCTTGCGAGCTAAATTACACTAGTTGTTTCTAATGATATACGATGAAATATTGGAACCTATGTGATAACATATTGGCAAAAAACAGTGACACCCACTTCCCAGGCAAAATCGGCTCCAAATTCTTTACAAATCCTTGAATTGATTAAACTCATTGCTCATTTTGTCCAAGAAACGTTTGCTTAATATTTCCGAAGCAATTATCCTTATTTCTTAACATTCTCAAGTCTGGACCATTCCGTGCTCACGCGGTTGCCCTTACACTTTGAGTGGTGACGTATTTGCAAAAATAAAGATGTGAGCATCAAACAGAATCAGAAATCAAATAGTCTTCAGGGATACAGTAAAAGGAAGTTTCTCAAAACCAGATCCAAAATATAATAAAAGTGAATATCTAACCTTGTTCGAAATGCCCGCTTAGATTTCCCATTTCGATAAATTGGATCAATAAATCCGAGGGATTATGAGCCACACTCTTTTATCGCGCGCGGAAAAAACTTCCGGCAGATTCTGCGATTAGGACCGGCACACGTTCCCTATCAGCAGCGCTTTTTCTGCTTGAATCTTCAGCACGCGTCGATACGCGTTGGAAAGCAAAAATTGGCTGTCCGTAGAAAAATTGAAAAAGAAAAGTCATAGTTTCAAGTCACAAATTGTAGTAATTATCCGAAACCCATTAAAGCTTCTTTTACCATGGTGCAGTATACTCAAGGGGAAGCAACATACGTATCCGAATATAGTTTCCCTGACAGAATTGTGGGAAAAAAAAGAAACGCCAAAGAGCAAGAGCCGGAACCGCTCATCGCCACCACAGTCCGGCCATCGGGCGGCTCCACGCAGCAAGGGGCATTTTTTAAGTTGGCCGTTCTCATCTGTGGTTATGTCATTTTTCTTTCGCCTTCTTACAATACGCAGGATATTCCGCCTGTATGCACTACGCCTGCATATGATAACGTGCGAAGACGGAATTGCTACTTTTAAGCCCTTGGGCACGGCTAGAGCGTGGGCTTATTAAGTGAGTAGGGATTTTTTGAAGGGTACAGTACGGCCGCGGGAACCCGGCGAGAACGCAAATGTGGTGAGCTCATGGAGCAACCGCTCTGCCAATTGGCAACACGAAGGAGGTTTTCATCTTGATAGATCATTTGTTGCTTGAAGTGCACGCATAATGTAAATAATGGTTGCATGGTATCCATCAATGAGCACTGATACGCGCTACATGGATTTTGCCAGCGACTTTCCCATCATGCATTAGGCTTCTGTAGAAACTGATCGGTTCATATCGGGCGAATTTGACAAATCTTCGATTCTCAGATTCTCAGAGCGATAATCGCCCACGGAGATAAATCCGCGAAATCCGAGTATGTTGCGTGCATATAAACTCGTGTGCATATGTGACTTTGCAGTTTTAGCCGGTTAGAGATAGCGCACAAATGATGACAGAGTTGCGCAAAATCGGGAATTACCCTCATGTTCTTCCATGGTGGTTCTCTTGGTGTGATATTTCCAGGTTTTCTTTGAGAGACTCACGACTGTTTTGAGAAACCTGACTGATGCGCATCGAGATATTTGATCATGTTGTGCCAGGTTTCGATCCAGAGATCTTGGGGGAGGAAAGGGAAAGAGGGGCCGGCCGCGTTGCGGATCGTGCATCGCAAGAGTGCATACAAGACGGTGATTGAGTCAGTTGCAACACCTGTGCACAACGGACGCAAATGATGAGCATATCTGTGGCTAGCATGCGTTCTGGACCCTCCCATGACGCAGAATGTGGCTTTGGCAACCGGGCAAGAAAGGAATGATTTGGGGCCGATTGATATAAATATTCAATTTATCCAACCAACACCAAAAATTTTCCTCATATTTCATAACTACCAAACCCGATTCAGATGAAAATCACTACGTTCGTCACGCTCGGCCTTGCTACGCTCACCGCAGCCTCGCCTATCTTCAATGATGCCGAAACCGGAAAAGGCCTCAAGAAAAGAGAACATGGACAGGGCGGAGAGCCTCAAGGCCATGGCCTGCCACAGGGTCACGGCAAGCCTGAAGGTCACGGAAAGCCCGAAGGTCACAAGACTCATGGCTCAAAGCCAACTCCGGGTAAACCTTTTCCCGGTGGCAGCCACCCGCTGTTTTCTCCTGGCCCCTTTTTGAATGGAACAGCCACCCATCCTGGCCCACACCACCCTGCTCCCACCAAGCACAGCAAGTGGAAAAGAGACCATAGTGCTGAGGGCGAAGAGAAAAAAAATAAGCATGCTGCAAAACAGGAGCTGATTAGGAAGCACCATAGTGAATTGAAGGCCGCGCATAAGCTGAAGCAGGAGGAACATAAGAAGCACAAAACGACCGCCACAGCCGTGCCCACATTGCCTCCAAGCTACACCAATGCTACCTTGCCATTTCCAACAACTTTCCCAACAACTTTCCCGGGTAAACCTTTTCCCACCAAGCCCACGCCAATTCCGGTCGCTAGCGCCACATCTCCAGAGGCAATAGTCTCTGCAATTGCGTCCGGTGTGCAGGACTTGTGGCAGGACATATATGACGATTTCCAAAATCTTGCCAACACAATCGGGTCTGATTTCGAAAGCTTTTTCGGGAAGAGAGACGAGATTGAGGGAGGCGGCGAGTTCTTGTTGAAAGCAAGGGATGTTGAACTCGAGGCTAGGTCATTTAATGAGACAGAAATCGAGACTGCGCTCGGTACTCTAGTCACGGACATTTTGGGCAATTTGGTGACCTTGACTAATGGCACATCCGTGTCTTTGGAGAGCGCCCTTGCCGACGCCTTGCTGTTCTAATCCGGACTTTGCGTGGCCCTGGCGGCTATCGTGACTCCACAATAGGATACCCTTCTTTTTTTACCTTCATCCGCAAATCATATAATTCGTCAATCCACATATTTTTTTTTTTTTTTTGACTCAAGCAGTAGATTTCAGATTTCAAAATTGCGAACTCGGAAGTGTCACGTTTATTCTGCTCTGCTTTGTGAAGGGTGCAGTTTAGCCTTGCTGGAAGGAAATGTGCAAAATGGGCTGACGAGCCGTCGCTCAAGAGCCTATGCAATGAGATAATAAAGTTTTCGGCATTTTTAGTGCCCACAAATGTTTTTTTTAAAATTCCAAAAAACTTCTCGAGGAGAGTGGATGTTTTAATTCTCGGGATTTCTGCAAAAGTGTTGTTCACTGACATGTGGGGAGATGCTCGGGTGCCGTAGACTCTTCAAAATGTACCAGACCATGATTCAAAAACTTCCGCAGCAATCCGAAATTACAAGCCCTGCAAAGCAAGTTAAAGAATCCAGTAGGAAACAATTGCGAAGGATTTGTTATGTTTTGCGAGCTTCCATTCTTCTTGAAGATTCTTTAGTGAAAAACGGGGGTGACTCAGCTATGCTTTATGCACATGTGTCACTGAAATTGCTCTAAAACTGTTTAAAGAGTATTCCTCATGTTTGATCAGAGCACGGAAACTATGTCTCTGCCATCCTCGGCACATCAACAGAATGTACCTCTTGATTCTCCAGTCACTGCGTCAAAAACTAGAGGATTTGCTACCAAAAGTGAGGAAGCCATTTTCGATTTCCCACCGCCCTTTTTATTTTCCCACCATCAAATCTCTTCTCAAGAACGAGATAGTGAAATCTTGAGAAGCTTCAATCCCACTTTCCAACGGCGAGTCTGTGCCAGAAACAGAGATAACAACATCAGGATGCGTGGACGGGACGAACCCACAAACTTTACTGTAATACGGCACCAAGTCATGCTCCTTGATCACAACAGCATACAACACGACCCTGGTCACGTGGGCAGGTCGAAGTATGGTGGGCTTATCAGTGCTGAGAAATGCAGAGTTCACATAGCCAAGCAATTCTGTTCCCATGCCACGCATGAATGATGTGAATGCCGTAAGCTCGTAGTGCCTGGTACTCGGGGAGTGATCATATTCCCGAAAATGCCCGTCATCCGTGTATGTTTTCACGCCGATTGTGGCCAAAACACGGTCAGCGATATCAGGGCCCAAATTATCTGTAGGAGCCAAAGTCACGTGCTCGACGTAATCTCTTGAAAGTGGCCCGAATCCAAATTCTCTGGCCAAATCTATCGGAATATCCGAGTCGTTTGCGTTTGTCAAGGGCCAAATCTCACTATTGAAGTGCCTTTTATAGGCAAATTCCGCCTCTAGCCGCTTGAAGTCGCCCTTTGAGCCTAATAGCAAAAAAACGGCAAAATCTTTATCCGGGTTGACACTGACACATCCCAGGTCTAGTTGCAAGCTGTCAAGAAATTGGTCATGGTCTTTTATTCTGGGCGACTGGATTATTCCGTACCTCGCCATGGGCTTCGAATAGCCTTTATTGAGAATGCCCAGCAAAACACGGAATTTGCCGGGCAGAATGTCCGATAAAAACCAATCTTTGGTAAGAACGAGTAACTGATAAGGCATAGCAAACTTTTTGTATAATTTATAAAAAAATACCTGGATTTATTTGTGGGGAAAAGAACGTAGAATTCGAGTCACGACGGCCGCGCCAGCCAGATCTCGGAAAAACACAACGGAATTTGACGATAATTTATATTTAGACGCGACTCTGCGACGCTCTGAAGCAAAGCTATATATATATTCAAATCCACGAATTTACTTTCAGAATTATCTGTGATAACTACATAACATTTCCGTCATTTTGACATTTTCGTCTGTTCAAAACTATATACAATAAATCAGTCAATATTGACAGGGAAGGCTATAAATGGAAGCAATCATAATCCGATGGCAGTGGCCACGACCTATAATCACACCAAAGGCAGCCCTAGCTTCTATTTTTTTATATAAGCAAGCTCTTCAATTAATCACTTTTCCCTCTTTTTTTTTTGTAAATCATGCTCAATTAATATTGCACCATCAAACCATCAGTAGGGTTAAAATAACCTGTCTCACGACAGTATAAACCCAGCTCACGTTCCCTATTACAGTAAGACCTATTTATAAGAATCACATCTTTTGAGCAGAAATAGAAATAGTACTCAGGTTATCTTCTTGAAAAGCGCATTTTTGGTGTGGAAAACAATTTCTCGCGCTGTGTTTCGATGAATCTAGCCAGGTTCTCTCTTTAACCAAGATCCTTATAAACAGGTCTTACTGTAGTGGCTGAACAACCCAGCACTTGCCGAATTGTGCTTCGATATGATAGGAAAAGCCGACATTAAGAAACAAAACCAAAGAAAAAAGCAATTTTCGCTATGAACGCTTGATTGCCATGCGACACCAACAAGGTCTTCATTGTTGCCTGCCAGAAGTGCTGGTCGGCATAGGTGCTTATCATCATGCTTCATCAAAATGAATTCGAGTTCGTCAAGTTCTTTTCGGAATGATTGAAAGTTTTGCGTATTTTTTTTTCTTTTTTTGCTTTCTTTTTTGGGATCCTATTCTAGTTTCACCAAATATTCCTGACTGCACGGAAATTGAACCTATACAGATACTTGCAACCGCAGAAGTCCAGACCTGCTTTACGATGAGATCTTCTTTTCGCCAAAACCATCGATAGACTGTTAATGTGCAAGTTTTGTCCGTTACAGGCGTCATTGATTCATGCAAATCATTTGGGTTTAGAACTTTATCCATGTAATCACTTTCCTGGTACCTCTAGCCACAAATTTTGGGGTGTTAAATGATCGGCGGCGGTACTGATATACCCTGTCCAAGCCACCTCGTGAAAATAGATAACCGGAAATGGTGGTGCACGAGAAGAAGAATACCAGCGAGCAAAAAATGTAATCTATTCCTTTTTTTTTGGATTCATTCCCGCCCGAGAGTGTGACTCCGGCACTGGATCGCTTTCAGCTGCCTTTAGTAACCTTGATTCGTTCCCATGAATACAAAAAGCATTTCTCGAAAGCTCTTCGTTGATCAAAAAGACTCTTATATGCAGTGCCAGTAGTTTCAAAATACCAAAAAATCGAACCACCACTTCAATGAAGAGTAGCAGAAGACTCTGCACTTCCCGCGGATCCCTGGCCGTCCAAATCAACACCATTTGCTCTTCCCTGGGCCCGCTTAAGCAAGTATTGGGTATATTTCTCATCTCTCCTATGCAATAAGTGCTTAAAAGTATAGTATCCAATCGGGACGTATAGGAGAAAGCACGCCTGAAGCACGTACTCGAGCGCCGAATGTTGCACAAAGGCCAAGCTCAAAAACACCATGGTGAGCTCGCTCACGAACGAAACCGGGAACGTCACGAAAAAGTGGTTATAATGAAGCCAAAAAAGAAACTTGGGCGAAGTCCTGGTCTTTAACTTGAACGAATGGTACGCCAAGTCAAGGATATTCTGTAAACACCAGGCCAGAATCAAGAACGAATACGATGTATGCTTGGCGATTTTCGGGTGGGGGAAAATCACCGCGTAGCATACCCATACCAAACGGGCGCCATTAAAGAGACCCCAGAAACTTTTCTTATGAGGCGATTCTCTTAAAGAATTCACCAAAAAGTAGCCTAGTAGCGGCAACGTGGCCACCACATGGAAAAAATCCGCAATTCCGGCGGGGAGGAACCGCCTGCCCACCAATGGAAGCAACACCAAAAACCGGGCTAGACAGCAGCTCCAGAGCGTCAAGGACGCAATGTTGTAGAAGAAAAGTCCACGTAAGTTTAGTGGGAGTGGATACAATGCCATAGTTTGGGTACAAAAGTGGAATAGAAATATGATTTTCGTGGCGGTAACCTGTAAAAAAAACGAAAAAAAAATAGAATGTGTGGGCGAAATGGATAGTTCTGTGAAAATCGTGATCTGGCCAAATCTAGTCTAGTGCGTGTGCCGGGGCTGTACCGTGATGGACAGAGCGCGCATCTCGAATTGAATACTAAGAAGAAATAAGAAAGGATTGATTTTGTTTTTGCAGAAAAAATATAAAAAGTTGAATACTCTTATTATTGTTTTTGTTAATTAAATGTGTACGAAAGAATCGACTATTATTCTGACGTTTCTTTAGCACTCATCTCATCTCATGAGTAATTTCGAGAGCATCACAGTTGGTGATTCTACCTCGATGGACTCCAAGAGCTTGCAAGTGAAAAAGGAGGCAGCAAGTGCAAACGACACAAGCAACTCTGAGTCTCTATCGAGCTCGGAAGAAACCCTTGTAAGTCACCTGAATTGTACCTCACAAGGCCCAGAAGATGTAAGTCATCAATCATCTGACTTCATGGCTGCTCAATCGACTATGGCAACCGACGTGGATACCGATGACGACGTTGCCGAGATCGGATCAAACATGGCATTTGACAGGAAATTTGAGGAGATTATTCAAGCATCAGCTGATGAAGTAAAGTGGGATATCTCCATGGTCAAGCATGGCCCAAGTGGGTCTATAGAACTAGCTCACAACATGAAAGAAACGGAAGAGGAGCGCCAGATCAGATTAGCTGATCAAAGGCTTCTTGAATTGGTCAAAGATATTTACAGGCTTTACTGTGAAGCGCCTTCTGAGGATGAAAAACTTCGGGTTGTTGATTTTTTTGATAGGGTTTCAACAAAGGCCTTCTTGAAAGTGACAGAGTCTGATACCAAACAAGAATAAAAGGGTTGATCCCTTGATGACTTTTTTTGATCTGGTTGCAATTTGTTACCTACCTCAAACGACTTAATATGGCTGGCGATGGCAAGTTTTTTTGCCCCGAGTGTTATTTCAAGCTACTTATTACCACATTCTGATACAGGCCGAAAAACTGGATTTGTCGTAATTAAACACAAATGACAAGATGGAACATTAGAGACGACTTAGGGAGCTCACACACATACAACTTTCAGTTTAATATGGATCTTGACTTGAGTTACTGGCCTTTGATCCGTCTTTACCATAACAGTGCCATCCGTACTTTGACTACCTCTTGAATGACACATTTATGCAAGAATGATTAGGACTTTGTCAGGATTGGGGTAGAGAAGTCAATATAAACGCTAAATAAGAGCAGCCAGACGCATCTGATGCTATGCACATAGATGCGTTCCTTTGGGTCGTTCGCGCATTAGCCCGGGGGAGTTTCGAGGCTCCCTGTTGTTAGCAGTCATGGTGACGTGACCTCACGCAGGCGGAAAAAAAAAGGTTTTGATGAACGCGAGACATCCTCGCTGAATCCTTCGGTTTTTGAAAACTCTCAAAGTAAAACTGCTTAGATCTTGCCATTATTGGGAATGCATCTGGAACGGTCACGTGACATATGCGAGAGAGGTGTTTTAAGCTTCGAGACAAAATAGGGAATGTCTCTCAAGGATCATTTCCAGTGTTGCGAATTATGACAGGAAAACGACGTTTTTACGAATTACGAAACGATGGCCTGAAATTAGCGTCATCTTTTTTTTAATGACGATACAATGACCTAGAATTATCGTCATCGTTATCGTCATTCGTCATTTTATCGTCATTTTATCGTCATTTTATCGTCATTTTATCGCCATGAAATCGTATATACAAAAAACGATAAATCACGATTTTGATGACTTCAAATATCCTCATTCGTTTTTCGTCATTTCCATCGTAATGTCGTTTTTTTCATGACGAAAAACGATAAATTACGATAGCACGCAACACTGATCATTTCATGGATGAAGCGTAGAAAAATACAGCCCCAACAACCGCGTTGAATTACCGATAGCCACCGTGAGATGAACCAAGGTACAGCAAGACCTGTTTATAAGGATCACATCTTTTGAGCAGAAATAGAAATGGTACTCAGATTATCTTCGTAAAGAGCGCATTTTTGGTGTGGAAATCAATCTCTCGCGTTGTTTTTCTTTAAAGATACAGCCAGGTTATCTCGTAATCCTAGATCCTTTTAAACAGGTCTTACTGTATAGCTTTATGGAGGGCTAGGTGAGCAATTCTAGCTCCCAGTCCATAACTAGATGCATCAAGCAAAAAGAGGGAAAGAAAAGGTACGGACCATTCTAATTTTTATCGAATCTTTTTTTTGATTAGAACAAAATCCTTGTAAGAATCATCATTTCAACGTCTGGATTTTCAATGATATTTGGCATTCGTGTCGATGGGTCTGTTCTTACTGACTAGAGTAAGAATCATAAGCTTTTTTGCCGACACCCGATTAAAACCGGGAAAAAAGCATGAAATGACAGAAACTACAATTTTTATTCAAGGCATAAAAAACCGTTGCCGAAGTGGGCAGAAGCTTTGCTTTGGAGAACTTGCTCTGTCGCGTGCCTTGGTGAACAAACTGGAGCTTCTGTAATTGATTTAACTTTGGGACAACAAGAACATATAGACAACGTGCCGGGGATAATTCATGAGGTTTATCCGAGTTATTTACCTATCCTTCTTAAAATTCATTTTCTTTTCAAGAGAATCTAAGTCAACTTTGTTACCTAAGTGTTGGAGAAAATCAAAAGAGAGCTCTTGGAACTTTATGCTCAAGAAGTCAAGAATGTACTGAGCAGAATTTGAATCCGTAAAATCATATTCTAGATCGTCTTGTGTGCATTTATTTTCTTATTCCTTGAAGATTTTCATTTTAACTCATAATGAAGATGTATTGAGGTTTCGAACAAGAAAAAAGAACTGCAAAAAAAAAAAAAGGTTGATTTGTTTTCAACCTTATCACTTTGACGATCTGAACACCTGTAAGCAAATAGTCATATTGACATGAATAACCCCTTCCCTTCTGTCTCATAAACCTGAAGGCCCAGTATATTTCAAGACGGAAGTGTTTGAAAACTTTTCCCGCAAAACATAGTCTACATAATTAGTCTTCGAAAAGTTACCACAAAAAATACCATGTTCGTCAACTTCCTCCAACTTCCTGATTCAGCAGCATATTCCAAAAACTATCTGCAGTACCCGAAGATCTGCTCACGAGGCCACCTGTTAAACTCTATCGCTCAAACCCCTCTTAAAAACCAAGCAAAACCAGCCAAATGAAGCTATTTGTGCCGGTGATTTTCTTCAGCTTGCTAGCGCTCGTCGCGGCCAATTGGGCGCCTGAAGATTATGAGATCTTTGGCTTGAACGACAAGGTGCGACGCGATTTGGGTCCCGAAACCACCTTCTACCTGTGGTTAGGGCTTGCAAACGGGCCCAAATCGAGCCGTGACGCCATCAATAAGGCGTACAGGAAACTCTCGCGGGAATTGCACCCGGACAAGCTCAAGAAAGGGTCGCGGTCTGTGCGCAAACAAGCCGAGGACCGCTTTCAGAGATTATCGCTGGTTGGGAACATTTTGAAGGACCCCAACTTGAAGAAACGGTACGACTATTTCTTAAGCAACGGGTTTCCCAAATGGAAGGGCACTGGATACTACTACTCGAGATTCAGGCCGGGCTTGGGCTTCACTTTGGTCGTGTTGTACGTGCTTGTTAGCACTTTACAGTACATTTCACTTCGCATTGGGCGAAAACAGGATTTCAAGCGAATCGTGACTTTGAAGACCGAAATCAAAACACAGGCATGGGGCGGCTCGTTTCTCCCGCCGCTGGATGGATCTGCACGCCGGGTCTCGCTGCCGATTGGAAAGGATTTTCACGTTTCGCCTGCTGGAGAGGTGAGTTTGATCGGAACCAATAGTAAAGGCGAGATGGTCTTGGACGAGCTCGACGAGTTCGACATCAACACGAGCCCCGGCTTGAAACTGTCGTTTTTCTTTCGGATCCCTGCTGGCATCTGGAACATGACATTCGGGAGAATCCGTGGCCTCGCCATCAACACCACAGAATCATATGTGAATCCAAATCGGGCAAAAAAGGAGGCGATGGAGAGCCTCCAACAGAAACAAAGGCAAAAGGAGAAAGCGCAAAAGAAGACCCAAGGCAATGAGAAGGTTGAGTTGCCCAACGGGAAAGTCATGTATAAGCGCAAGGGCAAGAAGTAGTAGCGCTTTTCCAGGGATGTTTGTGTTCCTGCTTTAGTTAACAATCGTCACTCATTTATTTCGTAAATACCACTTCGATCATTCTTGGTGCTTGGGCACTCTGTAGAGCTGGTTCTCGCTCTCCTCGTCCGACGAGCTAGATCCGGGGAAGTCGTCCAAATACTTATCGCCAAACGAGATCTTGTGTCCGCCAAAATCCTCATACAACATATCCTTATTCTCAAACTCAGCATTCGGTGACATGCTCTTTATGGGAACATCCAAAATACGCTGCCTGGTTTCGACGGTATCTTCAATATCATCAGGCTCGTCGTCATCATCTCCGTCTTCATAGTCATCGGCATAACCATCGCTTTCGTCAACGTTTCCTGCGGGCTCACTAACAAATTCATCATGGTTGCTCGAATCACCAAGGATAATAGCATGTGAAGAGTCGGGCTCACCTTCGAGATCCATGTATCCGACAGTGGCTGAGTCAAACCCAAACTTGTCCTCGTCCACACCGTCATGTCCGTTTGCATAGTCTGGATCCGTCCCAAGAACAACATTATACAATTCTCTTGTTTTGAACAAGACATCCGAGACAAACCACTCCCATTCCTGCAGGCCAAGCTTTTCCACAATCAGGGGAGATATCAAGGATGGTTTGTACAAAGACGCAAACTTGACGATCTCCTCGCTCACAAGTACCAAGTGGCCCATATACCCCGGACGAGGTTCGGTCACGTGCTTGAAAGCATCAGCTATCATTCCCGTAATGTTGCATTTATCAAAAAGCTCCACAATCAAGAACGAGTTGTACGAATTGAGCTTCCCGTTGAACACCTGCTGTGTCAAGTCAAATACCACATTGTGGAAAAAGTTATGCCACGGGTAATCGGTGACTTGTTGGACGATTGTCTGGAGCATATGCAGATCCACTAACTGAATCTTGAAGTAGTCACCTGCACAAGGATTGGAACGGAAATTTGTATCCCTATTCTCACACACAAACGGGCTCTCGCTGGATACCAGGGGTTCCTCGTCTTCGGCTTCCCCGAGTGAGAAGTTCTCGACTTTTTCGCGTAGTTCGTCATCAATCTCGCAGTTAGATTTAAAACTATCCTCAATATCCTCTTTGGTTGACACTAGCGAGATATTATCCATGCCACAGGTGATGTCGGAGACAATCTGAGTACGAGGTAGCGTTTGTGCGGAATCACCGCTGATGGGTTCACAAAGCGCTAGACGAATGCTGGCTTTTTGAAGTGCCCTTATCTCGTTTCTCAAATTCACGAGGTGTGCGATTTTGCTAGAGTTGAGCAATATCATGTTTGAACAATGCAAGAGCTCAGCTACAAGCTCAGCTATTTTGAACTTCGTTAAACCCAATTGTCGACTATGCACATTATCGTCACATTTGTCGGAATGCATGAGCTCGGTCAAAGCAGGGAGCCCGTCCGAGAAGATTTTGAGGAGATCGCCCAAGAAGATTGGGTCACGTGATCCAGGCGGATTGGAATCGAGGTCTTTTAACCACAAACACATAGCCGGCACGCTGATTTCGCCCGGCGTATCATGTGACTGCGCATTTTGCAGGCCCGGCCCGCCGCTCGTGTCGTAATCGGAATTGTTTTTCCGGATCAACTCTATCAATATGGCAACACAGTTGGCAATGCCATGTTTGTTGGGCACGAGCCCGCTAGGCGTCGTCACCCGAAACAACATGATCTCGTGTAACATCGTCTTGATGATTTCCGGCAGCGCGAGCTCGCGCGTGAGTGGATTCGGCCCGATATTCGTGTCTAGATCAACAGCAAGGGTCGGGTTCAGCGAAATCGTGACCAACGCCTTGATAAATTCCGTGGCAGCTGTCTGCCGGAAAAGCGTTGTTGGATCGAGCAAATCACCCGCCAGCCCCTCACTCTGTGGCCGCAAAATGTCCATGAGTTTTGGCACCAATTGTTGCCGCGCGAGCACGGCCAAAATCCCCGTGGGCGAGTCCGGCTTATCCGTTTGAATAACTTTGAGAAAGAAGTCCATCAAGATGGGAATATCCACTTTCGCCAAAAACGTGTCCACGAGCCCCTGTTGCCTGCGTATAAAGTTTATTAGCTCGATGCAGTTCAGATCCATCAAATGGCCCAAGATCTGGACCAAATAGGCAAGTGCAGGCGACAGCTCCTGCAAGTTTGGAAGCAGCAACACCAGCCAAAGCTTGCCCATCAAATTGGGCGTTTCTATGACTCTATTTGAGATCACCCAGAGGTCTGCCGAGAGAATCTCTGCCGCGGCCAGAATGCAACGTTGCATTTTCTCGACGGGCGGCTCCTTCGAGTCCACTTCAGGCGTGCGTTTTTTGGACTCCTCAACAAACCCGTCTAGCGTTTCCGAGCCGCTGCCGTCGTCCTCGGGGCGATCCTTAGTATGTGTTAATTCGTGAAAGAAGTCCACACTTTGTACAATGTAATCAAGCAAGCCATGTAGGATATGCGGCTGCAAGAGCACTTCCAAAAGCTTTTGCTCACGTGCTGTTTTCAGAAGCAGCCCGCCCAGATTCAGGTCGGTGGTCGAACTTGTCATTGACAGAGTTTCGCTGGCGGCAGATCCTGCATTCAGCGCCAGGTTTGCCTTATTCGGCGCCTCTGGCGCTAGCAGTTGCGCAAACAGTATGCTGTTGCCCCGTAGCGTCTTTGAAGAGATGGTTTTGAGCTCGTCTAGCACCTCTTGTTGGAGGGTTTTGTCGTCCAATAGGCTGTCGACGGTAACTGCGGCCATATCGCTCGTGGCGTCGAGAAATTTCTGGAGCTGGCTGCTGTTGCCGTAAGGATTGGAGAACGGCCAGAACGACATCTTTTTGCAGGTGTATTTGGGTCGTTGGAGTGTAGTTTTCGGCAATGACAAGCCGTTTTTGACCTGTGAGTGGTGTATATCACAGAATGGACGAAAGCCGTGGGAATTTCACCAATTTCACAACCACCTTACTTCCTTGAAGCTTTTTTGAGGCAATTGCGATGTTTGACCACAACTATTAGGCAAGTTTGTCTATAACGGTGTGCCCTAAATATGCCTTTTTCCACTCGATCTCTCTGCGGATAATGATGCGGACGAGTGGCGGTTTGAATCGATCGCAAAAACGCCGTGAGAATCCCAAAAAAAGACAAATTCTATATAAAATGCAAGCACGGGAACGCTGCTGGGCTGGCCGTGGCGGGGTATGGGAATATTGGGACTTGGATGAACTAACCGTGCTTTCTAATCGCTGATCTAGCCTGCGTGCGGCAATGTGCAGGATTGGCAGTTTTCGGGTGGGGACGCACGGATAGGTGTCACGGAAAACAGTCGAATATTTGGTTTTCCAGATCACGCTTTGGAGTTATCGCTCAGAGAAAGCTAGGTTTTTCTGAAATACAAGAAAAAACGATACGGACACGTTTTTTCCTCTTCTTGCGCCGGAAAGCTCTGACTCTCGCTTGACGTGTGGCTGCAATCTATGTTTCTTTGGGCGCGCTAGTCTATTGTCTCTAGATTCGCGGCGTATTCAATCACCTTGTCGAACTCGGCTCCGTAATTTGCGATAATTTTTTCTGCTGAGTCTTCCACGATTTTTCTGCAGCTGGCAGCATTGTGCCGAATCCACTCCTCGACCGTCATCTCCTCCTCTTCTTCGGGCATAGCAGATATGAAGTTAGTAAGTGCACCTTCCGCATCATCATGAAGCTCGTACCCGTTGGCAGTTAATCCAGTGATGTAGTCTATAGCATCATCGAGTTCCTCAAGCTCAGTAAGTGCTGCGTCTAGAGAGACTCTTTCTAGCTTTTGTGGCGCTTTAGCTTGCTCCTCTGGTTGCGCTTTGACCGGTGTACTGGATTTGACATCTGAAAACGACAAACGGTCGGCTTCTGAGGTCAATTTTGGGGCTGGACTTGGATTCCGAGAGATTTTTTGTCCTTTTTCTGTAACGTGTTTGGTTAAGTTTTGTAAACCTTCGAGTAGCGGCTCTGTCTTCCGATCAGTGATTACAGGCTGGATATTATTCTCAGATTCTTTGGGAGCAGCAGATGCAGCTGCTTTTTCAAGTGGGTTCTCCTGTTCAGACTCAATTCCAGTCTTAACGCGCTTGCTTTCGTGAGGCTCCATATGCGTTTCAGTAGATGCTTTCACGGGGGACATGGATAGCAATGGCGGGAACTCGGACGCGGAATCACCAATGTATGAGGGAAGCTCATGCTGTTCATCGCCTGGCTCTTCAGGAATATGACCCTGACCATTTTTCGTTTGAGCGTTTTCGTTTTCCGTCTTCTCAGCTTTTTTGTCTTCTCTTGCCCTGTTCACGCCATCCTCGGCACCGCTTGTGACTTTCTCGGGCTCAATTTTGTCCTCTGAATATAAGTCTTTTGAGCCTAACAACCTATCCTCCTCGTTTTTTGAGCTCAGCATGTGCGATACGTCAATCGACGCTTCGCCAAACTCTTCACTCATCTTCTGGAAATTCTCGATATACTCTTTATAAGACGAGGGTGAAATAACAACATCTTTCGTGGGACTCGCTTCGGGCTCTTCTGACTCACGATCATTTGCTGCGTTCGTCTCGTCTGTATTCAGACTACCCTTTTCTGGTAGTGGAAGGATAGCCTTAGAGACGCCCCCGCTATTTGAGTCAATATGCGTTTTGGCGTCAGGACGTGACTGCTCGTGAGGATTTGGAGCTTTCAGTACGTGCGCCTCTTCATGAATTTCGAAGCCTGCATTTTCGTATTTTCTAGGACTTGCGTTTTCGATCCTGCTTTTTTTGATTGTCAATTCATTCGATTGTTCCTCAAGTGACCGTTTGCCCGTGGAGGAGACCTTGCCATGAAGAGGTTTTTGGGAGACTTCGTGATCAGACTCAGTTTCTTTGAGTTGGTCCGTCTCATCTGCCGCCCTAGTGACACTCACTTGTGAGTTCATCTTTCCTCTTTTTATTTCGTCAGACTTTCCGATGGGTTCTGATTTGATCTTGTCGCCTTCACTCTTGACTTGTACAGGGCTTTCCAGTTTGGGCTCAGGCGGCACATTTTCCAATATTTTTGGGTCTGCCATATTCGTGTCTGCACTCGCCAGACTCTTTTTATCAATGGCGTTAGACTCAGCCTCAGGTCGGTCGGTAAGCAAATTATTCTCATCTGAATGGCTCTTTGCAATCTCATCTGCGTTTCCGAAGCCTGTTACGGTAACTTCTTTCTTGATTGACATGTCTTGATCGATCTCCATGTCATCTCTAGTAGATTCGGACATAGGCGGATGTTCAGACTCAAACGATGGTTTTTGGCCTTCTTTCGCGGCATCCTTGAGTCCAGTAACTGCAGTATGTTTGTCTTTCTCTGGACTAAAGCTGTCGAGAATAACATCATCGTCTAATTCTTTAGCTGCAGCGCGATTGCTGATATCAGCTGGCTTTTCGGGGCTCGCACTGTCAATATCCATCACACTCTCTTCCTCTTCAGCACTCTGGGTCAAGTCCTCGCCTTCATCATCATGATGGTTTAGTACTTCACCTTTTTCTGGACTGTCAACAAATATCATTTCGGGCACAGTTTCCTGTACACGAGCCTCGGATCTTGAAATCTCCATGACACTTGAGTCAGGTATCACGTACTTATGCAGTTCCTTTTTGATAATCGAGCCTGCTCTCTGGGGCGGCAGCATTTCATGTTCTCTCAAAATCCCATCATTGACTTTCGTCTCTGGGGATTCTTTGATGTTCTTGGGTTCTTCTACCCTCAAATCCTTTTCGATAAACGACAAGTTCTGTTCATCGTAGTCGCCTAGGTTCTGGTCAGAAATATCATGGAATGATACTGGCGGCGGTATGGGCGCTTGTTTGCGCACGAGTTTCATTTTGCGGTCCTTTTTGGGCGAGTTAAGAATACTCGCGATATCTTTCTCGTTGATCCCAAACTCGTCCGACGTGAATCTGGATCGCGGATGTGCTTTGTCGCCCAGCCCCTTCCCGGGTTTGAACATCTCGTTTTCACTATGAGACGGTAATTCCTCGACACTTTCCGCATAATCGCCATCCTCTGTATCCTGCGGAACAGATGAGGACGATATATCGTGATTCACGGAAGTGTCTCCATCTAATGGAAGCAGGAGCTCGGCGTCAATCGAGACCCCTGGACTATTCTCTTCGTGGCCAGACGAGATAGTTGTGTTATCAACTTCTCCCGCTTTTTCGACGCGCTCCGCTTCTTCGACGTGCTCCTGGCGCACCTCCAAAACAAGCGACGCAGAAGACAGTTTTATGTTGGGCTCTGATTTCGGAAAAATAGGCTGTTTTCTCCGACGAGGGTACCGCCGTAGGCTATTAGCCTCCCGGTCTAGGTGCGTTCCATGGTCACTCAACTGGTCAATGGAGATATCGAAATCGTTCAAATCGTTATATGCAGGCGCGTCCTTTGGGTCATCATTTGGGTCATCCGGCAGTTGTGGCGACATAACCGTGGCCAAAAGGCTATTACGGGAACCATCCAGCGGTGATCCCGAAGCGGATTTACGGTCCGGGCTGGGCGGTGTTTGTGCAGCCATTTCGTCCCCCTCCTTATCGGGCGTGCCTGGCGCCAGTAATGGGATATGCTCGAACTCGGCCTGTTCCGCTATACTGGTCTCCGCCTCCGGTTCCTGCAGCGTGACGAGAAAATGACACTTGTGCGTGGCGCCGCTTCGGAATTCCTCTGAGTTGTTCTCGTGTTCGAGCCACGGGTCGTCTCCTAGATCCCAGTCCAGTAAGGGTAACCCACAGTACATGCATATCACGCGGTCGTCGTCAGGATGAAGGGGCGCAAAGAAGAAACCCGCATTGGCCATGCCCCTGGCGGTAACCTTGGTTTTCTTGCGCGAGTCGTATTTCCAGAGATTTTTGAATGTGGAGAGCCGAAGCAGTACGGACCGGGACGAATGCGGCTCTAGCACAGACATGGGCAGCTCGTTTTCGTCAGTTAGCCGCGCCCAATAAGTGGCCGAGTCGGCGTCGTATTTGTAACTTGTAAGAAAATGGTAGATGACGGCATACGGGCACTTTTTGTTATGTTCATAATGCATGCTGCTGGGCGACTCGACCCCGCGCCAGCCCTTCTCCTTCTTCCCGCACCAGAAACACGTCACCTGGTCCCCCTGCGTGCGAGTCGGCGTGTAAAAAAACCCCAATTCGGCCATATCCTCTGGCGCCGGCGTATCATGAGGCCAGTATTTGAGCAGTTTGGCGTTTCCGACGCGTACACCTTCGGTGAATGTGGCCTTGCGCACGGAAACGTATTGTAGTTTCGAAGCCACGGCAGATTTCGGCGGCATTTTTTATCTGTATTCACCTTGTGGTAATGTGAAGGATTTGTATGGATCTGGGGGTTAATTCAAGGCTCGAGAATCGATACGGAGAATCCCTGATGGGCAGTATAGTCACGCGCGTGGATATGACGAATAAGTAGGCCGCGAGTATTTAGGTGAATCCTTTTTATAGATTTCGAAAAAAAGGTGGACAAAGCTTTTCGATAAAAGGGGCTATTAATGCTTGGCCCTGAATGACTTGTGATATTCCTAGTTTCTGATAACCTTACTTGGCCTGGTCTGGCGGCCCCCACTGATGCACGAGTGCGCGTCGCGTGGGCTGCGAAATTAGGTGCATACGCGTTATAACGATGCTAAAACGAAGAGCATTTTCTTGCAATAGTATTAGTTATGTGTGGAATTGTTACACATTCCAGAATCTCTTGAATGTAATAAATATATGGATCCAGAAAATCGAGGCAGATGCAACTATTAGATCAAAAAGTCACATTTGGCTGGGTGTGGTGGGTAAACCACTGTTGCTCCATGTATTTGCTGGAACCCCAAGGATGATTTATTTGGGCTTAACGTCTTTCGGAGGAGTCCTGCCAGTCAGATCCCATTTAATGACGAGGCAATGCTTTTTTTTTCAACTTTCACCACGAAAGGCGCCCTTTGATTTCATTTAGACACCTTCTTAATATGTGAGATAATGGCTTGGCGATATTTGCTTATCTTATCGTTCCCTCTGATTGATCAGCTTTGCTTGTCCTCTCCTCTTTTGGTGCACCATGATGTTGTCTAAAGAGCGATGCCTCAACCCCCATATGGACCTTTTCGTCATATAAACGCAATTGTTGGGTTATCTCAAGATGGGGCCGAAGCTGGGTCGTGGGCGTGTCTTTCTGGCCTGGAATATACAATCGCCAAAGCATAGGACAATACCATTTATACCGACATATTCAATGATGATCACCGATATCGGAGAGAGAAACTGAGAATTTTGCGCCTTAACAATGGGGAACCAAAATTTTGATCCTCAAATAATCGTTATAACGCGATATATCGCTATGACTTAATGGAGATCGTTATAACGCGTACCCACTGTAGTACCTAATGCTAGGCTGCGGAGACAGATTGGTGCGGTGTTTTTAAAAGACTCACATATACTATTTCTGAGAGTGTATCAATCATAGAAGTTCAGTCGTGTTCTCAAAACAAGAACTTTTGTTCAGATCTGAAGCATGCACTTCAGGATTTTGGGTGTATCACAAACCATGTTCCAGCCACTGTTATCATCATATCCTATCCGCATGGAACATAGAGGATCAAGTTTTTGAGAGACTTATGATAAAATAGTTTCGAGTGACAGCGTATTCTTCTTGAGCCGTACAGATAATGAATCTACTTTCGGAGACAAAAAGATATTCCTGTGCGGAATGGATTGTTAGTCATCAAGCCCTTCCCAGTCATAGGGTAGTCTAGCAAAAGGAAATGTCACTTGACAAACGAAAAATTTTTAATTTCCTCAAGAGCACTGCGCCTTGCCAAATCTCATCATTTGTTGAGTTCAAAAGGAACGCTTGGATATTACAGATTCGCGAACTGGCATGGAGCGTATGATTGAACAATTTTCGTATGGTATTGAGCAGTTTCATGTTGCGGTCTGCCATGCCATATCATTTGGTATAGTTATTAGTATCGAGCCATCGTTTATTTGTAGCAGGTGACGACTATGTGAAAATGTGCCTGAAGGAAAGTCGTCTCTTGACCTAATGCGCCAAGATCCTCGAACATCACTCCTTGGTATCATCTTTTTTTTTTAGAATTGAAACGGGTACACTACCTAAGCGTGGCCCACCAAGTACTGGATTGTGCGCAACGCCTCGTACTTCAACTCGTTGTCGCCGTCACTGTTTTCCAACAAACCCATCACCAACAACTTGTATTGGCCGCCCTTCTCGTTGTTCAAAAAGTTGACCAAGTCCGAGCCAAGGTTGCGGATCAAGAACTGCAAATCGTTGAGCAAAATCACGCGCGAGGGCCCCTTACCCAGATCCTCCAGGGCCAAGATTGTCAACATCTTCTTCACCAACGCAAAGCTGTTATCCTTAAACTTCCCCGCGTTCTTGTGCCAGAAATCCTCCGACTTGTGTGTAGGAGACGCCCAGCTCAACAAGTTGGGATTCTCCAATTCGACCAAGTACTCGTCCAAGGAAGTCAATTTGTTCGAAACGACATCACTGAGCTCGGTGTTGAGATACGCCAAGTCTGCAGCCAATTCCGCATCACTGGACTCCAGCGCAAACTTGCGTGTTTGGATTGTGCGCACAACGTTCAAGCCATCGTGGAATAACAACAACTTCACCACAGAGAAGTGTTCATGCGCAGACACAGAGAACAGCACGAAATTGCGCACGGCAGAAACGGCCACGCGCACGACCTTCAATTTAATCCCCTCCTTGGCAATAGTCAACAAGCTTCCGGCAAGGTTCGGGTAGTTGTGCACCAACACCTTGTTGAGCGGCGCACTGAAACTCAACACCCACACGGTCAAAAGAGCGTTGTACAAGAGCTGCAAATTCACAGAGTTGGGCTGTTTTGCCAGCGTGTCAAGAAGCGCCGAGATCGACGCGAAATTCGCCACCAAATCGTGGTCCCGGAACACTGCACGGTAAGGCTTGTGAATAGCAAGTTCTTGTAGAAATTGCACGCCCAAAGACTGCAAATTGGCGTCCTGGGCGTTGCCAATAAAGCGTTTCGAGCATAACACGCCAAATACCTTGATAAGGGTCTCGGTTTCCACGGATTTGCCCTCCTGTGCGGCCTGGCTCAACAACACTGTCGCGTTATAGAGTGCCAATGACTGGATGAGCAAGTCGGCGTTGTCCAAATGTTTCAAAAACGGACTGTATGGAAGATTTGAGTCCACTGTCAGTAACTCCAAAAGCTGCTGCGTGAACAGGGCGGCTTTGGCATCCACAATCAAGTCGTTGATGAGCACGAGCACGCACTTCAACACATCGTCACGTGCGTCGACCTCCAATTTGCTCAACAAACTCAAAAGCGTGCTAGCGTACATTTTCGCCAGCGCCAAAACAGTGGCTCTTTTCAGGTCGCCATTTTGCGTCTCCAAGACTTTTACGAGGTTAGCCTGGTCGGCAGAGATCACGCCCGCGCGAGCGAGACCTTCCCAGGGCACAATTTTCTCGCGGATAAGCTTTTTGGAGTCCGCTAGGTTGGTGCTGTCGGCGGCCAAGGGCGTCTAGTGACGTTAGTATAAGAAACGGGGTGTAAGTGATGCAATCGGGGTCGGAATTAGAAATTTTGAGCGTTTTTCGAGGTGTTTGATCACGCTTTTCGAGATTAAACGAGAATTTGTAACATACATAGGTCAGCATCGTCAAGTTGTATGAGTGGGTAATGGTTTATGGCGTTATCTAGGTCACTTCATAGTCATAACCCGCGATATTAATTTTGGGCCGCACACGACCACGCGCGACATATATATTTCGGCGTACTGATAAGAATCAACAGTCAGCTTTTGAGCTGCGAACCAACAGGGATTTGAAACCTGGCAAAAACAGAAAGCGGAGATTCTTACTTTAAGGTGAGAGTCGAAAGAATCAAAAAGAATTGCCGGTGCCAGGAATCGAACTTGGGTCTGCTCGGCCACAACGAGCTGTACTCACCACTATACTACACCGGCTGATAAGAAAACATCCGGCTGTGACATGATATGATGGTTAATGTGAACAGCAAGTAAAACGCAAACACACATTTTACCAGTAGGGCCCCGTCTCAATGATTTGGACACAAAGAAAAGTTGGAAAGCAAGGAGGAGAAGTCAGGAGAAGTCGGGGGCTGATACTGTCATGGGTTATCGCTATCCAGTGTTCCTGCCAAGGACGTTTTCCTTAATTCTTCTTTTTCTTTTTGTTTTTGCTTGATGCTTCCGTGAAATATTAAATGTTGTTCTCTTCTTGGTACTTTTTGATGAGACTTCAACAGGAGGCTATGACACTATTTATCATTTGAAATAGTTGAGATCAAAATGACAAATTGTCATTCTACGTATCTCTTTTCTTCCTCACTGTTCAATTGTGCTTTCCCGCTGACAACGATTCAACTTCGCGGAATAAACTGCTATTTTCAACACTAAGAGTTGTCACTGCTTGGTAAATGTCTCGAATAAGCACAAAAGCGCGAGCTTTAGGCAAGATGAGGGCGCTTTACTACTTAGTTTTCTACCAACACATATTCGGAATCATCAGCCATAGATGGATGGTGAATGTTGATAGCATTACTGCCTTTTTTTCCTTTTGTTATGCTTTATACATCATGTCAAGTGCCAAAGTTGTAGGTTGTTTATCTTGCCCTTAAAATTATCATATGACTGCAAAAGAATAGAAACCCCCAGTCAGATTCTCTATTACGTACTAAAATGGATTGTTTTGGCATGGCGACCGTGATTTGTGAAAGAAAGCTCATTTAATCTTTAGCTCACTATGAATATGCCACAATTTCAACTCTTTAAAGCTGCCCAAACTTCAGATCGGAAAAAAAATCACTTGAACTTCAAAAGATAGGCCCTCCTTCTTTTTGATCACGCCTGAATTTGGACGCTCAGGGGCTTTCAATTTGACAAGAAGAAAAATTTATATTAGCAGAAGCAAAAACTTCTATTCGAAGATCCCATACTCCTTTTTTGCTGCCAAGTGACAAGTTTGCAGCAAATGTCATCAGGGTCGCATAAAGTCGGGTTCGTGCGTCGCGAGGTCACGAACTCGAATCGACCTGCATGAACATGTGTGACCCCAGCCACCAGATCTCGAAACTCAAATAGTATAATTGCTGCTTTTTCTCACGACAATCACATAAACGAAAATGGGACAAGACAAAATCGTTCTTCACTACCTTGTGAACTCCCGTGCGTCCAGAATCGTCTGGCTCCTCGAGGAGTTGCAGGTTGACTACGAAATCAAAACATACAACCGGACTTCCGAGGGTTTAGCCCCACCCGAATTGAAGGCCGTGTGGCCCCTCGGATTATCGCCAGTTGTCCAGGTTTTCAGAGAAGGGACGTCCAAGCCACTCACTTTGGCCGAATCGGGTCAAATCATCCTGTACCTCATCAATCGCTACGACACAGAGGGCCGCTTCAAGCCCGAGTCTGAGGAAGACCAGGTTTTGGTAGATTATTACTTGCACTTTTCCGAGGGTTCTTTGCAGCCACATATTGTTTCCCTTTTGGTGGCATCTGTAGCATGTCAAAGGGCTCCATGGGGTCTTGGCTGGCTAGTGCGGTCCATCATGGGTAAAATCAATAGCTTTTACTATTTGAAGAAAATCAAGACTGCATATGCGTTTTTGAATGACCAATTGGCGGCGAAAAACGGCGGGTATTTTGTGGGCAACCAATTGACCGGGGCAGACTTCATCTTGGATTTTCCTGTGAACATGAACTTGTTTGCCAACCCGCAGAGATTCCAGGAAATGGGTGCTGGAATTAGCGGTGCACGTGACTACCCGAGATTGGCCGAGTGGAATAAGCTTACCACGCAAAGGCCTCTTCATGTGAAGGCGATTCAAAAGGAAAAGGATGCTAAGACCAATTTGTGAGCTCAATGTGGTCACATATAGATTTGTTTAGCCGTGCATATATTCAAATTCCGAGTTTTACCCGGGTTTGCGTCTGTTTCGCCTTTTTTTGCCAGTTGGTGCGGAGAACCCAACCAAATAACTCTTGAAGTCCATGAGTCAAGTCTTGGCTTGAATGCTCCATCGAGATTTATAAAGAACCAACTTACACAACGGTTCAGTTTTCAAATAGAATAGTTATCATTCATCTTTATGCAAGCCAGATTGTTATAGAGGGGGTCGAATGTATTATAGGGTTTTTCCTAGAACCGCAAGAAGAATATAATATTGATATGATTTAAATCCACTTAAGTGAATAAGCCCCAATGCCAGAATAAAAATAGGCCTGGCCTACACTTGCTCGATTCTTATCTCACGTAAGATAATTTGACGGGTGAAGATGTGCCCAGGATCCAGATCCAGACTGCACCAGACTTGCTAAAACATATTGAAGATTCATACATATTCTTGGATCTGAAGATAAATTACTCAAGTTTATCAATACCAAATTATTCGAGCCAAAAACACTCTCTTTTTACTGCGTTATCTGGCGGCAAGCTTACCCAGAAGCAACTTTAAACGAGGACTTGCAAGGTGTGCAGGATTTCTGCATAATGCTTTAATTTGAGGAACTGAGGAAAGATAAGCCCCCGAAACAATATTTGGTGAAGCAATTTGTATAAAAGGCAAAAGACGGCACAAGCGGCAAATAGCCTTTCGATATTTTATGACTTTTTTTTTTCAAAAATCATGCCAAGGTTCGAAAGAAGCCGCACGTTGGAACGGCTCCAGACCATAATCAGCCATATTGACGCAAGTGCACCTTCCAGTGTCAAAACAGAAGACAAGATTACCAGGGGCCATTTACGGCTTTTCAAGGGTTTTCACGTCAAGTTTGCCTACACCACATCTAGACATCTTGAGGAGATTGGAGACACGACGGACTCTCAAACTCTTCTTGGCTCATCGGAAAACTGAAAAATTGGTGTTGGATTTGGGTCTATGGATGAAAGAAGGTAGCATCTATAAATTTACTTATACCAGAGATTCAGATGTCAGAGAGTATTCTAATAAATTTAATTTGATTCGACTTCAAGCAGAATATCCACAAAATCACGGAGAATAATGGTGGTATGTATCTCACGATTGTCCCAATACAAGAAGATGACATATTGGCCCTCAGCGCACATGAGCTCGAATGAGGAGCCGTACAAATTTAATCTTCGCGTCCGCTAGCTAGTAGATCTTTAGGCTTGAAATGATTGAAAAGAACAACACGATAAAGAAGACTCTGCGCGGAATGACTTTTCTGTGTCAAACGCTACTCCTTATTGACATATCTATTCGTGACGAGCATTGCGTCTTTGATTGATTTTGGAACAATGAAAGCCAGTCATGCGTGCGGCTCCACTATGCATGGTGTGCATATACTCCTTTATATGCAGGGAATCTCGGAGATAAGTCTCTTTTCTGTCTTTTCGCTCCCATGACAGAGATATGCGTCTACGAATCAATCATCAAAACTGCGGTTTTCAAAGCTCTATTGAATATACTTATTGATATATCTTCTCTAATCTACTTTGTCTCTTTGAAAATTTCTTGGTGACGTATCACTCAAGTACGGTCTTTCTTAACATGACAGAATGTGCTCTTTGTAAGGGTCTCTAAGCTGCAAAGAAAAAACTTATTAGCTGAAACATCAAGTTTGACCAAATCGCCGATTATGAAGATTCTCCTTGGACTTTTTTTGTCCATTCAAAGCTTCAAAAGAATAAAAGGATTGCTTATATTACATTGTCCTGGTTTCGCAGAAAATTCAATCCCATGACCTCAGCAGTAAGCCTTGGCATCCAAGTACGTGATGTTCCCGGTGATCAATCTTTCACAAACTTTCGATGATTTGGATACTTCTCGAGTTCATTTGACAAAATGATTCACGCGAATAGCGTCTATTTTTGCGTCTTTTATTCTATTCAAATCCGTTCAGCGCATGTGCAAAAAGCCTTAGATCTGTATTCGTATGACGCAGCCGTCAATTAGGTTTTGATTTATAGGGGCTATGAAAGATTCAGTACTTGGACAGGCCGGTGACACTGTTGTTTACTTTTCAAGAGATGTGATTGCAATCACCTCGGAAAACAGTGCCCTAATACCGGGGCAGGTGCACACTGCAGAGCATGAGCATGAACTTACGAAGCGTCTTCATAGGTACATAGCAAAGGGCAGAGCTGCTCAAACGGCTTACGCTACGCATGCGTAGCTACTTTGCGTAGAGTAGGCCATTGTGTTAATAATCAAACAGCCAAACTATCGAACCTTGTCATGCCCGAAGGGCTAACTTAGCTTACAATAATGAGTCTGGCAGGCTATTTCATGTGGATGAGTTTCGCAGAGCATTAGGTGAGTCAACAGTTATCTCTTGCTCTTTACCTGAATTTCACGCCAAAAGCACACCCAATTCTCCATAAGATCGAGAGTGACTGATATCAAATGCGATACGTGAGTAATTGTTTGAAAAGTGGGATGCCGAAACGCAATGTTTTAAGTTTTTTAAAGGCGGGCACCGGGTTGGAATCTGCAATCTCGATGATTCTGTTTTTTTTTCTTTATGCTAGGGTCACGAATTTCATGAGAGCAAAGTATGTCTGAGAAGTATATAGGTCGCCCTTATATCAAATGACGGCCTTTTCAGTTGCGACGATAGTAAGAATAAAGGGTAGGGATAAATAGGGCAAGATCTGGTTTTGCCTTTTAATGGCAGCTTCTCTTATTTTTCTCTCCTTTCCCTCATATATTCATAGGCGACTTGAAAAGATCGGGATTTCAAGCCTATAAAGCCCCATAAATGCACGCGGTCAAGACATCGGGGCAGACAGCTCGAAAGGATTTGACTTGAGAAGTCATATTATTTGATAAATCTTCTAACAAATCAGAAAAAAACCGGGTTCCAGTACGATCAATGGGAATCGCTTTTCGCAGGTCGGAAGCGAGACGTTTATTTGTGAGCGCCATAAAGGACACCTCCAAAATCGGCAATGCTCACCAAAATCTCGCCCACATCAAGTGGCCAGTTCATATCGCGTGTGTGGCTTTCTCAAGGTTGATAAAGAACAGGCTGTCATGTGACTCGGTCACATTTTGGATCGTTTTTCAAATGATTCATCTCACCATATGTATTACTGTATGCGTCTGAATTACTTAACTGCTCTTTTGAAAGGTATTAATCCAAAACTTTACTTTCTTGATGAAGTGGTCAGACTCACATTATCTCATTTTCAAATGATGTGAAACCGATTTTGGTTCCAAAGATTTCAGGCCTTATCTTCGTTTGCGTTATCAATTAACGGATCGACAAAGCACTTCTTCTAAGACACGGAATCAAGGATTGGTTCAGTGTATAGATCTTTTTCCCAGCACGAGATCGGTCTAGTTGATTATCTGATATCATATCGTCAAGAACTACACAAACTCAAATCTGTGCATTGTTGTGTCGCCTGAGTGGTGAGAGTCTCATTAGTCTTTATTACATTCACTATTCGCCAACCCCAACGCAAGCCTGAGCCTGAAGCAAAATTTCGCTGGTTTTGTACGTCATTTTGCGGTATAGCTTGACTAATTTGGCAAGTTTTCCCTTCGAAAACTTATCACGCTACCGGACGCTGACAACTTTTCAGACCTCAAGTCTCGCTCTCGGCACCACCGCTGACTTGTTAGCATTTGACCGCCCACTCAACCTTAACACAGCTAGAGCTCGACAAGGACCAATTAAATGCCTTACTACTGGATACTAATTGTCTATAAATGCATTTTTTGGAATATTTTGAGGATTTTCGTGAGAACCACTGAAACCGGATGGTGTAAGCTTTTATTTAAAGCAAAAAAGTGGGTCGGGTGAGTCAAAAGAAAGCAAATTTGACTTTTTTACGGACATCCAGAACATTCTATCAACTTTTCTTTAAAATTTTCCCCTATTCAATATCATTTTCAGTGTCACATTACGCTTGAAATACATTCGCCTCACCTGATATAGCGCAACAAAAATGCGAATACTACAATCTGATTGGTACTCTGGCCGAGTGGTCTAAGGCGCCAGGGTAAGGTTACCTTACCATACATTCCTGGTCTCTTCGGAGGCACGAGTTCGAACCTCGTGGGTATCATCACTTTTTTAATTTTTTCTCACCGCTCACTTTTATAACGATATCGTTACCGCAAGGCTCAAAGCTTAAACAGCGCGCGTGGTGATTGATTCCATTATATTTTTGGCCACCATTTGCCTCCACAACCAACGACCTCTTACAACTGATTCATAAATATGGATGACGATTTCGATAACTATTCTGGCGAGGAAGAATTTAATGAGGATTCCTTATCCAATGAAGAATACGATACATTGTATGCTGCTTTGCCCCAAGTGAAAGCTGAGCTTGCGTCGTATAACCCTCAGATCGAAGAGATAGACATCAAAGAGGCACTTTACTATAACTACTTCGAAATAGCCGCCGCCATTGAGGAATTGAAGTCGAAGTTCCCAAAAAAGAAAGGTATGTTTTATTTTTTTTCTCATGACTTTATATCTGTGCTGCTTGGCTCTGCTCTCTTGAAAAGCCTGCTTTTACTTTTGGTTCCACTCTATACTACGTGAGTTCTAGGATATGCCTTGTTTTGCCCCATTTCAACATTTTTTTGTTTTTTTTTTTTTCAAGATTGCTAATACTCCAGATGATTCAGTCCAGCCGAAAATGTCGAAGTTGGCCATGCTAGCCAAACTGCGGGCCGGCGCTGGCGCGTTGCTGTCGGTGGGTCAAAAGTCGGCTCAAAATAGCCCAAACCTCGCGAACTTAAGCTCCAAACCTGAGGGTTCGGCTCCGAGAAAGCTTACAGGCCTAGCCGCGCTTGCGAAGACCCGGGCGGCAAAATCTGGTGTGAATACGGTCGATTTTGAAAGAGAAACGCCAGTTTTAGTACTGAAATCGGGGTTAAATGGGGGCTCGAAATTGAGTGCTTTAGCAAGTGCAAAGGCCAAAGGCATCAGTGCTCTAGGTCAATTGAAGGTCAAATCCAATGATACGGCAACGGGCGGCGATAAAATCCAGCTATCACGTCGGGCAAATGGCGGTGGGGTGGACCTAAGGCGGAAGTTGGAAAATGCGAAGAAAACACATCATAGTGGGTCGAGTCAGGAAACAGATTCTAAAACTGTTGCTGATTCAGAAATAAAACAGGACGAGAATGCCGATTTGATGGATGTCGACTTAAAATCCGTTTACGCAGACCCTGTTAACGGCACCAAAAGAAGCGCGCCGCAGATATCATTTGAGCTCTCAACAGACCTATCTGGAATCCTCCGACACCCGCAAAAATGCGTCTCCGTGCTACTATTTGAGGATAGCCCCACCAAATCTGCAAATACAGAATTATTGAGCAAGCGCAGACGGCTCTCGAGCCAGCTTTTTCGTGCGTATACTAACCGGGAACCCGATATAGCCAAGGCAAAGTCCAATTTCAGCCTGCCCAGCCCTGACGACAAGGTTTTGAACGCGCAAAAACAGGCGTTCGAACAAAGTGTCAAGGAGTTGAGCCTTAACGAGAAAACGCCGCAGAAAAGTGAGCCTAAACCGGTGAAAAAAACCGAAACCAAACCGTTCAAGAAAATCGATATTCAGCAGGAACTTGCGCAAAACGCGCATTTTGCCAAACCGAGCGCGTCGTTTGTCATCATCGGCCATGTGGATGCGGGCAAGTCGACCCTTATGGGCCGCATATTGTATGATCTCGGCACCGTCGATGCGAAAACGGTGAATAAGCTTGTGCGCGAGGCCGAAAAGTCCGGCAAGGGCTCGTTTGCCTTGGCGTGGGTCATGGACCAGACCGCCGAGGAGCGGTCTCGTGGTGTCACGATCGACATTTGTGCCACCACTTTTGAAACAGAAAAAGTGCGTTTCACGGCCATCGACGCGCCCGGGCATAAGGATTTCGTGCCGCAGATGATTGGCGGGGTGTCCCAAGCTGACACGGCGTTGTTGGTGGTGGATGCTATCACGGGCGAGTTTGAGGCCGGGTTTTTGATGGATGGTCAAACCAAGGAGCACGCCATAATCGCCAGAAATTTAGGGATCACGAACCTATGTGTTGCGGTCAACAAGTTGGACAAGGAGAACTGGAGCGAGGCTCGGTTTGCCGACATCCAGGAGCAGCTCACACAGTACTTGACCAGTGAAGAAATCGGGTTCCTGCAGACAGATATGTCGTTTGTGCCCATTTCCGGCTTGACGGGGTGCAATGTCGTGAAGAACGACAAAAACGTGGCGGAATTTGCTTGGTACAAGGGTCCCACTTTGATTGAGAGGTTGGAACAAGTCAGTCAATCACAGAATACAAAACCAACTGACTCCATGTTTGAACGAGAGTTCAATTTGGCCATCAACAACATTTACGATGTGACCAGCTCGGAGTTTAAGGTGAAGGGCAAGGTTTCCCTGGGCACGGTGCAGGCGGGCGAAAGTGTGGTGATACATCCAACCGAGGACCAAATCCAGGTGCAGGCATTGCAGATTAACGGTGAAAAAGCAGATTTTGCCGTCGAAGGCCAGATCGTGCTGATGACATTCAAGGTTCAACAGCTCAAGAACAAATCTACCGACGACTTGGCCATTGGCGACATTGCTCTGAGCGTGAAGGCCGCGGTGCGGTCCGTGACGGAATTTCATGCGCACATCAACACTTTCAATATGACCAAACCGCTTTTGGTTGGCACGCCGTTCGTGCTTTTCCGAAACAACGCCAGCGTGGCGGCGCGCGTCACGAAAGTCATCAGTACGGAGGGGAAAAAGAAGAAGAAGCACTTGGTGCTGAGACAGACGGCGGAGGTGATTATAGAAATTCTCGAGGATAGAAAACTCCCCGTTGCCAGGTTCGAGGATAATAAGGCATTGGGGCGTGTGGTGCTCCGCCGTGAAGGTGTTACAACAGGAGCAGGAGTGATCACTCAGGTCGAGTAAGCCTGCCAGTGTTTTTCTAGTGATCTGTGGATATTCTTATTGAACGACATGAGGGCAGCACCAGGCTCAAATGGAAGTGTTAGTTGTTTGTCTAAACATCGCTTAACATGCAAATCAGGACAGGCACTTTTTATGCAGCTATGTGAAACTATCAATAAAGAATCAGTGCAAATGATCAACGTTATCTCTCAAGGTCTATGGCAAGGAAGATAACTTCATATGACGTATGTAGAATTGCCCAACAGCCTTTGTCTGATTTCCTCAAATCACTAAAATTGTAAAGCAGAGCCTCGAAATTTGATCTCGTGGCATAAATTCAGGTTTCAGTCAGAGTTTGAAGCTACTCCATAGATTGCCATGAAATTTCTCTACTATTATGCAAATGTGTGCTCGCTGGGCTCTCAGTTACACGAAATGCCATAGCAATCGTGACTCAGAGCATGAGCGAAGGGGTGTCACCTTGGCATGCACTATGTCGATCGAAAAACAGTGCAATTTGAGCATTTCCAAGCAATTAATCACCAAAAGAACACCACACAAGCATGTGAGTCATTTGGCAACCTTTTCAGTGAAGCACAAACGTCCGTCGTTTGAATGGATGACGACTCCAGATCCTGCGCCAAGTATCACACACAAAGAATCGCAAACTCATCTTTTTTGGTGACTGTTTTTCCCATCTCGTGGCAATCATGCCTCCACGCCAAATTGTGAGTCACGTGACCAGCATGCGCCAAACTCCAATCACGATATGTAATCTACAAAAAGTAGAAGCACGCCAAGCACCACGCATGTCGTCACCAAGACGTTTGAGCCGCGCTTGTTGCGGTTGGTCGCACGTGCCAAGTCACGGTTGCCGCCCCGCAAGTCGACGCCTATCTGGTCCTGGTTATCCAAAAGTGTGTCTATCTGCAGGCCCTGGGTTTCGAGGTGCATGGTTAGCTCTGTTTGTAGCTTGACAATGTCGACCATCGAGTGGTGTAGCTGCTCAACCTGCTTGAATTGGTTTGTTTTCATGTGGAGCAACTCGGCGTTTTCCAGCAGAAGCTCCTGGACCTGTTCCTGGGTAAGTTCCTGAGAAATATGGCCACCGTCATCCAATTCAGCCGAGGCAGAGTGGCCGAAATCGTCCATGAGCCCATCAAATTCCTCGGTATCATCTAGATTCTGGATGTGTAGAAGATTAAGCTGTTTTTCGCGACTAAATCGCTGCTTTTGCATCTGTTCAAAGCTAGCATTCACCGTATGTGTGGTGCTACTGAGAAAACGCAAGATCTGCGTGCGGTGGGCCGCCAAGGTTGCATGGTATATCGCCAGGGGCTCTTCTTCGCCCGTGCTAAAGACTTTTGAGATGAAGCTCAGCTGATTCTGTGTTTTTTCCAGGATTTGCACCCGTTTCCGCTCGTATTGCTGGAGAAGCTTGAGTTTCTCGTATACACGCTGGATTTTGAGCTTGAACTCCTCGTCGATACTCTGTTTATCGGCCAAGCTGAGTTCCCGCTGCCGGCCGTGGTCTAGCCGTGAGAACTCGTCATTCACCTGCAAATAAAGCAGCCTTATCTCCGAAATGAAAGTGGCCAAACGCACTAAATTAATGTACACCTCGGCGCATTCGGCCAGAAACGTGTCTACCACGAGGTACGGGCGGGGCGGCGCTGCAGGACACTGTATTTTCGCCGGGAGCTCGTTGGTGACTATACTCACGCATTGGGAAAATATCGGCGTGAGATCCGTCATGTATATGTAGATTAGTGGCTAGAAGTATGGATATGATAATTGGCTTTTGGCCTCTACGCATGCGCGTGGTGGTTTCCCGGGATTTGGTTTCATGCGCGCCGTGCAGCGTTGCTCAGGCGGTGCGTTGTCGCGTAGCGGATCCGATGAGATCAAGAATACAAAGTCCTGTGGCAATTCAATACATGAGAATTGTTTGTGTTTTTTTTTTCAAACATAGTATAAAGCAGATAGTTCCATGTGTTATTCTGCTTTTGGTTTTTTCGCTCTTGCCTTTTATGTATAGAATTGTGGGGCTAGGATAGAAACGGTAAGTTTCCAGTTTTTCCGCAATCTGGGTGCGAATAGCTGCAAACTAAATTGATTTAGTATCTCAACCCATTCTAGAATACTTCAGTTTTGTTGGATTAAATATCCTCGGCAGAAACCTCGAGTCTTTTATACTACTGATGAAAATTAGCCAATGGCTTTGACTGAAAATTGAAGCTTATACTTACCCATAACCTGCCTTAGTGCCAAAAAAAAAAAAGTGTACGCTCGGCTCAACCTTGTCGCGACAGAACGAGAATCGAATATTATTAATGCCCGAAGAGTGTCATGACTAAAGCTAAGCTGCAAATTTGCGGTAAATTTTCAAAGCGTTTAGCTCATGTGGCATGACTCAAATAAGAAACTTTAATAGAAATAATGGGATCTGATTCCACTTTCTTTCACTGTATGGTACTTTTTTTAGCATTCAACCTTGAGAATTGACCCAAACGTATATCCTTTCATGTGCGAGAGCTTGCAAGCAGCATGAGACAAAGGCCGCGACTCTTCATCAAAGTAGAAACAGTCAAATAGCTCTTCAGCTCAAAATGGGTCATTTAGCTCAGGCACATCTGCAGCTTGAGTTATTTGTGGCTGCAAATGACAAAGCAAAGAAGTAGCCCTGAGAAACCCCACGAGTAAAACAAGGCATGCACGGAAAAGGCAACGGTGCTATATTTTGAAACTTTGAACTCTGAGTTTTATTGCACGAATATTTCATCGGACCATTTATCGCTTCGTGATGAAAATCGGCTGGCTTTGAAGGATATACTCAATACCAAACCTCTTATTCTCATTGTCAAAACATTTAGTGGAAGTTTGTCTGCGAACCAATCAAGATAAATACTCTTGAAACTGACCAAATAAAGCCATCAACTATCTGGCATAACTGGTCCTTTTTGATCAGCTGTTACTACAAGGACATGCGTCCAAGGTGGAGTTGACCTCCATGTCTAACCCCACCAATAGTCACACGCACTCCATGGCCGAATAGTGATTGAAGCATTATATGGAGAAAAAGGCAGAAAAGTTCATTTGATGTATAGGATTTACTAATTCAAATCCTTAATTACGACGCACAAGCTTCAGGATGCAGCCGCATGTCAGCATCGATGTTCTCTCGTATTTCGTCAAACTCAAATTGTCACAAACCATAGCTTCTTCAAGACTGATGTGGCTATTTGATGGATCGGCATGATATATAAGTTTTGAGTTTGGTTTCAGGAATGGTTTGGTTTCAGGAATGCTTTTCGCTCTAAAAAAGTACTAGCTCCATAAAACGCACTATGGTACTCAAAAAGATAAATATTTCAGCACGCGCTACCAAATGTGATAGCATGAAAAGCCGTCAAAACTCGATTGTGAATGAACAGATTCGATGCACCTTTTCACATTCTTAGCTCAAGAAATGGTTGATTCACCTGCAGGAGGCATTGTGCAAGTAGTAGGAATAAATTCGACACGAAATGCTGCAAAAAAACAGGCCAGGCAGTTAAAAAAATGATTCAACACATCAGATGTCTCATCATATTGTCTCATTGAATCAAATTGAGTGGTTCTAAAGCAGATATCTCTATTTTTTGTTCCGCAGAAACCTAGTATACAAATTTCAATCGAAGTTCTTACAATTAACCGATGTATCGCACCTAACTGGTCCTTTCGTATTGAGTCTAAACTTGCTTCCAATGACACTCTGTGAGCTCTTCTATCATATATACATCAACACTCAAAACAAAAACTGATCTCGGATTACAGTCACTAAGCTAAAATGAGACTGGGTCGAGTGATACTTCATATTAACAAAGCCATTGCCATTAGATACCTAAAGAGATACTTTTGACCATTCAAAAGCACAGCATCGAAAGCCCCTTGGCCAATTACCCAAATCTGCAAAAGCGTGCAAGGTCAATCAGAAGTAAATTCATGTGGCTGATCATCTGTTGAAAAACACACAGATCTCAAAAAACATCACTGCGCTCTATCCCGATAAGTACGAGACACATCTGGTGACCTCAACTGCATCTTTGATGCCCCTTTCCGGGTCGTCAACAGGCACCGTGTGCAGGTCATACAAGATATTCCATCTGCCGCCACATTCCGCGTTGCTCACGTTCAAAATACTGTCGTTGTGGTCACGCCTATACTCCGGGCTGCTCTGCACGTAGCGCACATAGTCCGGGGCGCCCGACACGTAAATATTGTCTGCCAAAATGACGGTGTCTGGAGCTATTAAGCTGCTGGATTCCAAAACACGCAAATCAGGCACGTAGAGCTCCTTGGCGTGGTCAATGAAAACAATATCTGCAGGAGTGAATCTCTTGAACTTGTCTCTGAGCAGATGCTGCAATTCCGGAATGTTGTGTCCCGCCGGCCCAACCAAAATCTCCACGATATGTGAGAGACCAGCGTACTCCACCAATTGCGTGGCTATATCTGCGAATTCTCTGTTTACTTCGAAACTGTAGTATTTGGCTGGCGTGTTGCATTTTTCGGAAAACTTTTGGTTCTGTTTGGCCAACTCGGCGCCGAAAAGTATCGCCGAATACCCTACATAACAGCCTAGCTCCAACAGAATCGTGGGCTCTTTTTCCCTGATCGTATCAATGACAAGCTGGCCCTTTTTCCGGCCGATTATCATCAATCTGGTGGTTTTGGCAAATTCATCTATTGCCTCTAGCACTTTTTCCGGTGAACCTTTTGCCTCTGGTTTCGAGAGCACGTGACGCAAGACCTGTTGTTCCTTGGTCCCTAAGGTCTGGCCGGATTGTGGACTGCTCATTATAAGTGTATGGTTTTGGGAAAAA
Source organism: Metschnikowia sp. AWRI3582 (assembly GCA_002894445.1). NCBI lineage: Eukaryota > Fungi > Ascomycota > Pichiomycetes > Serinales > Metschnikowiaceae > Metschnikowia > Metschnikowia sp. AWRI3582. The sequence continues at coordinate 73,577 of LPNK01000038.1, read as the reverse complement.
AAATGGTTTCAAAAAAGAATACTAGATTTGCAAGAAAAAAAAAGATCGGGGTTAATTAAGAAAGATAGGGAAAGATTCTCGGAAACACACTTGCTATATATATACTATATATATTGTGTGCTTATGCAGAATGTGGGGAGACCCCCAGCAAGGCCGAATCGCACCCGGAAAGCGGCTCGGTTTCGCACTTGCCGTCCCTGAGACAGAGGTCATAGCCATGAATATGACTACACCGAGCAACTTATTAAAACACGCGTTTTACCAGAAAAAAAGACATTTTTGAAGAGGAAACTTGGCCAGCAATAGAATGAGGAAAAATTTTCGGCGGTTCACAAATAACAACTGGTATAGTTCCGAATTTCATGAAAGTGTATCCTGCATACACTGTGTAGACCCTCGGCCGGTCGGTCCGGGGAAGCGATGGGGCCATTTCTGCCATGCACGGAAAAGCGTGGCCAAACCATATTGATATACCCAAATTAGCAACTAATCGCGATGTCAGACAAATCCTCGCTCCGAAAAGAGATTGATGATCTCAAACACAAGAAAGTAGAGGCGCAGAGGCGAAATCGGACTGCGGCAGCGAAATATCGAACCGCTAGAGATGATCCGAATACGCATAATGAGCCAGAAAAAGCAGGCGACGAATACGGACATGGTTTCCTGCAGAATGTGCCAGAGGACCCGTTGGACTGGACAGCGGAACAGTGGGCAAAACACGATAAGCCAAATTTGTCAAAGCATCAGCTGCCTGGCTATAGAAACATGACAAGTCTAGCCCACGCCACTTATATGAAGGAAACTGCAAAGCGAACTGTCGACATGGACAAGTACGAGAGAAGCAAGGCTGAGGTTGGCGTAAACCTGCCGATTCCGGGAATATACGCTAATACGCCAGCACCGGAAGACGTGGATGCTGTGGTTAAGAGCTTACAGGAGGCCAGCGAGCGGAAACAGAAACGCAGAACAGACAATGTGGCAGACAAGCAGTACGTGAACGAGAAAAATAGGCAGTTCAACATGAAGTTGGACAGGGAGTATGGCAAATAGAGTGTTCTGATGGTCTTTTTGCATATATTTGGGGTAAAAGTCAAACAATACGAAGCAATAGTATTGGAATAGGAGAGAAAAACACGTCACGTGACCTGAAACCGAACCATGCCATGTCAATACTCACAACACGCTCCTGTGTGAATTTCATTTGACTTTGAGTGTTAGGTCTGGCTCACATTTTACCCACTAGTTCTAGAAAAAAGAATAAAACTCACTTCATTTGGTCTTTTTCGCCGAATGCACATTTGTCTTTGCTGCACGGCCTCACAAGCGCATGTCTATATGCAAGACCTCTTCTCGCGGCCCGATAAAGAACAACCACCACGGTTCATTTTTGCATTCTCATCTTCACTCTAAACACCCGGATATAGCTGCAAATCAAACAAAAAGTTCAATTTTCGCCTAAACACTTCAAGAACGTCAAAATAATCAAAAATTAATCCAAAAATTACCCATATAAGCCATGCTGCTGTGCGATCTAGCGCTGGTGCCTCCGGAGATAGGCGTGCACATACTAAACCAGCTTCTGCCCAAAGATAGCCGGCAAATGCTAACAAAACTAGAGATTTTCGATCGTGAAAAGGCCCCAATTCAGCTGGAAGCGCTTGACTGGCTCTATGCTCGACTTTATGGACGGAACCTGGTGGTTTACATAGATACAGGCAATCTTCACAACCATGTGCTAACTTGTGACTTTGCAGCTACTCCAACAGAGATGCTTGTGCTATCAAAAGATCCATTGTTTCTCAAAACCATACCGAAAAAGCTCGAGTTCCAAATTTCGCGCGATATGCGTGAACATACCCAATTTCAGCACTCGTTATCGACATTTGTCGAGATGATCCTGGCCGCTTGGGCAGGTAAGTACTTTGGTGCGGTTCCTGAAATTAATTTCCACCTAAATGGCGAGTGCACGCTGGCCGTGTCGCCCACGCTGATGCTGGTGGCAATTTTGAACGTTTTGGCCAATTTGACGCTTTTGTCGCATTGTAACATGTCATCTCTATCTATCACAAGGACGCACATTGGCCAGATGTTCCCGCACAAGTGGCAAGGTGTTTTTCGTCATTTCGCCAGTGTGAAACATCTAATTTTAGATCATAATGCGATTTCGCTGGCCACGCCGAACCTACCGGAATTCACCGGGAATAATGTGAAATGGCCCCATAGTTTGGAGTCGCTCAGTTTGGCCGGAAACTACCTACAAACCGTTTCGTCAACTTACTTAAGTGAGCTTCCAAAGTCCTTGAAACGGCTCAGCTTTTCCGGGAACAAAATCGCGAATTTCGCCTCTAATGATGCCACCTTCTTATTGGCAACAGCACTTCCAAACCTAGCCGAGCTAGACCTTTCGGAAAACCCGTATTTGTCGTATCTAGATGCACGGATTTTGAGCGGGCCTCGGAATTGTACCTTGACGGTGAATTTGAAGGGGTGCAGGCTCATTGGGCAGTGTATGGAAAGCCTCCAGGAACAGGCGCGGCAGGCCCACGTCGTCATATTGTTTTGAACAGGAGTTTTAATTGAATTTGTTTTGTTCTGGGCAGGTGAATGAAATTGCTGTCGGATCAGATTTGGTTAGTTTTCGGGTATTTGTTTTGGGTGTTTGCAATGTACAAATTGCGGCTGACAAATAAGCTTATAGTGTTTTCTTCAGACAATGCGACCAAGCGTATTTTTACGTTCTAACAAAAGAAATTGAGCTGTGTCCTTCAAAAGCAGCAAAAAGAAGAAAATGAAAGAAGAACATTCACGTAAAATTTATCACACGTTTGAGGCGGCTGAATGGGGCCGGTGATGGGTCTATCAGGGAATATTGTGTGGTCCCTTAAGCCAGAAACTTATCGCAAAATAGGAATGAAACGGAATACTTGCAATATTCTTACAACTTGCAATATTCGTAAAACTTGCAATTGTCGTAAAACTTGCAATTGTCGCGAGACAATGGGGTACTGTCTTCGGCAGCATAACACTGTCGCCAATGAATTAGTTCTTGCAGATTCCGTCAAAATTGCATAAAACTATCGCTCAAAAGTTTAACTTTGAAACTTTCTAAATCCGCTCGATGAGGCTAAAAAGGCTAAAATGATCCATATCTTCATGTGTTTCAAATATCTATATAAGATAAAGGAATGTCATGTCTCAATCTAGAATGCGCATGAAAACAGCAGAATTCCACAAGGAGAATTGATTCAATGGCACTTCTTGTTGTGTTTTCAGTGATGATTCAAACCCAATTCGTTTCATCCCAGATTTGGAAAGAAAACAACGCAGTCACAGAAAGTAAAGATCGGCAATTGGGTACATCTGAAGCTACTACTCAAACACACAAACCAGTGACTTCATCAAATCCATTTCAACGGGACGATCTTAAAAATTTGCCACTCAAATTGAGTTCCAACCAAACTATTGGCATGGAACTTGAATTGAAAAACGTACCAAACAGCAAGTATGATGAAGAGTCGGAATCTGCCAGAAAGCACTCTTGGCATGCGGTTTCCAGGATACAGAAAAGACTGCTACTGGGGAATAAGTATATAGAGACCAAAATCATCAAAGAAGATATCTTGCAACTCTATGAGAGAATGAAATCGTTCAAGATTGATGTCATTCGAGCCCCCGAGAAATTGAGCTCAGAATATCCGGCTCTCAAATCCGAGTACTCCAAAATCAACACCACATTGCAAGAAATCACCATAAAAAGTCTTGGGCGGCAAATTTGTGACACGTGGGAAGATGTGACTACATTATTTGACATGATGGAAATGAACATTGTCATGAGGAAGCATGGATGCGAGTCCCAGCTCAGCATAGTCGCTGTGCCCAATGATGAGGGGAACCATATACGTGAAATCACTAAGCTCAAAGCTTTTGTTGAGAAATTCGGCCTTTTCAAAAGCCTTTTTCCAGACTGTTTTGACGGAAATGGCTTGCCGCGTGTAAAACATCCGAAATGTGAAGACAAAATCGACTATATGAAACTCAAGTTCGAGACTTTGCAGAGTGAGAGCCTTGATTTCATGAGTCATTATTCACCAATCACGAGAATCATCGAGGAACAATTTGCAGACATCGAGCTGAGCATTGTTGAGTCGTTTAATCCAGCTGGATCTTCAGAACCTAATTGTGGAGTCTCGTTTTACGTCAAAGGCATCGTTTCGGAGAATATTTCGAGAGATCTGAAGAGTCTTGAGGAGGTGGCACAGGAAAAGTTTTACACCGAGCTCCGGATCCGGCTTTTGAAGGCAGATAAGCATTTTCTGAGAAGATTGCTCCATGGGAATGCCAGCAAGTACCTTGGGCGAATCAGCAACCCGCATAAGGTGTTTGACGAGGTATTCTATGAACTTCTGGTTTCCAAGTTTCCTGTATCCACCGAGAAAAGAGAGATTGAGCGCCTTTTGAACACATTAACACGCCTGTGGTCTCGAAAGATCAATTCCCTGCTTATAGTTGCCATGGCGATTTGCACGGACACGATGTACGAGCTTGAGAGATCCATCGTTATATTTTCTTCGCTCAAGAGAGTTATTGATTGCGATATCAAGTACACACAAAGGAAGCTCAATCAGGTAATAATGGATTTAAGAGATATTCAGAGTAAGGCTTCCAGCTTGGAAATTGATGTTTTTCGGCAGCAAATTCGGATCCAAAGTTTGGTGTTGAGTAGAATTAACTGCTATATTCGAAGCCTGGAATGGTCTATTTTACCCGAGGCTCAAAGTGTCTTGGGTATGAAACTGGAAGCCTCACAACTACTCAAAAGCATGTCGCCATTCTGAGTTTTATATTCTCGGATAGTGTGAACTTGATATAGCGATCTGGTGTCATCTTTATTTTTTTGACTTATTTAATTCTTTTCGAAAAACAACTCTGATTATGCCGTCGGTAGTAATTTCTGGTCCCTCAACACACGCTGTTTTCAGGAGTGAAACAGTTCTGTTGGGCTTGTCGTCCACTAAGATTCTTGATATTTCTGGATTTTTAAATTAAGTGAGTTCGATATTCTGAAAAACCTGAAATACAACAACCCGTTTTTATTATTGAATTGCGGCATATGGGACTGTTTCTCAATTGCGACATGAGCTAATAATTTACGACCATAGCTAATCATTTACGACTATATGAGAAAATCGCTTCTTCAGTCACTCAAATTAAAATCCTGATTCCAAAAATGCCCATTTATTTCGTGGAACTTGTGGTTAGAGCGCGTTTTACTCGCTGACAACACATGCTTCGTGGAAAAACCATCGTTTCGAAAATGAAGTTGTTTCTTTGTAGACAAATTTCAATCTACGTTTGAATTTCAGAAAAACTTTTGTTGCGAGTGATTAGTTGAGAGACTGATTATTTGAAACGGGAAGAGATCTTTGAGAGGAATGCAATTGATACTTGGTTTTTCAATGACCACCGATTCTCTATATCAATTAGTCAGGAACGACCCATTCAAATGGAGAACGAGACTGAAATATCGCAGGTTAAGCAATCCCAAGAAAACTATACAACCTAATAAAATACACTGATCCGAAAAAAATGATTATTCTGAAATCTGGCTTGTATGTAGAATTTACGGGGAACGTTATTTCATGTGGTATGAATTGAGGCCTTGTGTTTGATCAGTAGTAAATTTTTGTCAGTTCAACCTGGGAATTTTTATTCGCAAAGATTCAAAATATCATGTTTTTTTCAATTCAATGAAAACACAAAGGTCCAAAAAGCTTGCTCCGGCGTAGTCTAAGGCTTTTCGTGGCCAAATCTAGTACATAAGTCCTAGTCCATTGTTCTTGCGCAATTAAGCCAGCCAATCAAAAATGCGACAATGCCAATTCGACTTTTCAAAATGAAATAGGTGTTTGCCGGTTTGTTTGCAGCATGGGAGTTTCGGATTTCACATGTGTATTTTACTTTTTGTTTCTTTCTGTTCATCAATATTGACTGAGAATTGCGACGTTCATATAAAGACTCGACCCAGAAAGTGATCCAAGACCAGAAAAAAAACGTGCGTAATAGAAAAATAAAAGGCATGATACCCTTTTCAGCGACGTAAAAAATTGAGCAAGTATCATTCCCCGAAGTGGTCCGTTTTTTCCCAACGTTTTCCAATTTCCGTTTCTGCACTTTTTTCTTGACTTCGCCCTTCCAGAATAGGCAATGAAATCAGGGTCAGATTCTTGGTATGAACAATTTCCGGCCGTAAATTGAAGATAATTTACTTTTTTGGACAAGCAGAGACCTTTTATTAGACCCCGTGCCCGCCTTAGGATGTACTTAATTTAACTTTTTCATAAAAGCATAAACTCAATATGCATGATCTTATTTTCGCTTACTTGATTGCAATTGCGGCCGCGGTTGCCATCCAAGCATCTCAATCAGAATCGGGTTTGCCTCTGTGTGCTACAAATGAGCCTGCTACAAGCGAGCCTGAATGTCCGTGGTTGTTCAGTGTGTCGGCGCATCCACCTTTTGTGATCCCTCAAAACAATCCCTCTCATGCAAGTGCCGGTTCTAGTATCATTTCAAGTTCTCAGGATGATCTGAATATTGCACAAATAAGACCGCTGGCTATCGTGGCAGGCTCCCCGGGCCGCACTAACGAAACGTTGGAATCAAAACATACCTCCATGTCAGGGCCGGTTGAGAAACGGGCTCTCGGTGACAGCTCTGAAATGGCGAAACCCCCGAGAATCCATCAATCAAAACACCTGACCAAAGAAGAGGGGGTTTCAGGAATAAAGGCTTTGGAGGCCCTGATTCTGTCCCTTTACGAGAAAGTGAAACTGCTCAAAGTTGAAGTGGCCGAATTTCCGGAAAAATTGGTGCACGAGTACCAATTTTTGAGAAACGAGTATCTGAATATGGTAATGGACCTTTCACAAGCCACAGCAGCAGATGAATCCGTTTCGGAAAACGCACAGAGGGAATTTAAGTATATGCTGGTTCTAATTGAAATGATGGATTTGAACCTCGTCATGCGCCAGCACAAATGCGGTGATTTATTTGTTCTTGTGCCCGAAAAAGACTCAAATGATCAGAATTCGATAGTCAAAAAAACAAAATTGAGTTTATTTGTTGATAAAATCGAGGTTTTTGGCGACTTGATGGCTGAATGTAATGATGATAGAGGAAACGCGAATATTGAAGACCCAGGCCTCGAAGAGAAAGCGTGATTGCGTCCCAGCTTGCTGGGTTAAAGAATGACTTGAGTGAAGTTATCGCACAAGAAAATCCAATTTCAAAGATATTCGAGGAAGATCTAATGGCTAGTGAAGAGAGGCTCATGGATTTGTTCGCTTCAGCACGACTTGGTATAGCATACTCCAGTTTACCAAGCAAGCAAATTGTTGAGTCTAAACACGAAATAATTCTCCGTGAAGGAGCTCATGATGACAAAGATGAAAAAATGTTGAAATTTCTCCACTCCATGATAGCAAAGCTTGCGGCCGCATACGAAAACAACCCCCAAAAGGAAGACTATTTGGATCTTGAAAAATTCAAACTCTGGCGTCTCAATCTCCATGAGGCATGTGATGAAGCTTTCATAAAGTTCGTGACTTCTGAATACGTGGAATTACCGGAATCTCAAAGAGTGTTTGATCTTTTGAAAGAATTCACAAACGAGCTCCGTACGAAGGCAAATGCAGTGCTCCTTGTAACGACCACCATATGCAGCGATGGCCTTTATCAGGGAGAACAGTCGCTTTTTGCATTTCTGGGTCTTCAAGAAATCATTAAGAGTGATATCGCGTATTTCGAAAAAAGACTCGGCCGGAGCGTGGAAGAATTGAAGAAAATCGAGTCCAGCTGGAAATCGCTCGATTTGCAAGAGTTGCAGGATCGAATCCGCGTCGAAAATGCTGTTTTGGATCGGATTTCAAAGTACGTTCTTGCTCTGCAGTGGGCGGTTTTGCCATATGCCAAGCCTGTGAAGGAGTTGGAGAGAAAAGCTTATGATATCCTCGCAAATTTGGAAAATCCGGAAAGATTTGTACATTTGATTGCAAAAAGAGACACTGTTTCGGTCAACAGGCCTTTTGCAGCCACTGCAAGGCCATACTACCTTAACGGTGCTCACAGACCCGGGCTCGTGAGACCGAGGCAAGTTTAGGCCCGGGGATAGTCAACCAAAGAAAGAGAAAAAAGAGAAAAAGAAAAATAAAAACAACGCCGGTGAGAAGTCTTTAGGAGACTGTTTGTGAAAGAGTCTGAAATTAGTGTTAGCTCGATTTAAACGCCAAATTTTGGTATAATGTACAGGTTACTTAAATATGTTATTTTGTAGAGTTCTATGTGAAAGTTTTTGCCTCTCTAGTCTCCAATCAATTGTATGAAGATCAAAAGTGGATAGCTTGACTTTTAACAAGTCAATCCACAATGACAATTGTTTTTGAAGATCTTGGATGAGGACTGAACCCGGTCTAGATGTTGACACATCAATTGTGATATTAAGAATGATGTTTCAATTTAAAATCTTGAAATTTTTCGTTTATTTTTTTTTTTTGGGATGCGACAGCTGGAAATGAAGATGGCCTGTAATCATGGTATTCACTTGATCTCGGCCATCTCCATCCCCTTGGGGTATGGTATTTTATGGCCCATGAGCCACTTTGTATATGATGCTGAGTTCAAAAGACAAAACTTCGAGGCATGCTCCGAAAAGGGTCTATTCGGATTGCGTTTTCAAAAATTAGCATAATTATTTTCTTTTTAATCTCTAGATGTGAACGCCCTTTATTTCTATATGTTGGTTTTTTACGAGCTACGTTTCCCAAAAAGAAAATTTTAGGAAATTACATGTTTCACACACCAGAAAGTGCGCTCTATTCCAGAATAGACTGAGTAATTTCCCTATATTTGCCAGCAAGGGCTCATTCATACAGGCCGGTCCAGCTGTTATTGGATGCTGGTCGAGCTATATTGCTCTCAAGTTTTACTATGCTCGAATCTAATTTGAAAAAGATAATTCACATTACCTAAGTGCTGCTCAGGTACCGTGGAAAGTGCTATAGTGAAGTATGCCTATAAAGGTCACATCCTTCGGAAAAATATGAACTGTTTTGGAGACTTTTTCTTTAAATAGGCGCAATTTCCGGCGTGAAAAGCTTCTTATTACGAATTTTTACGAAAAACGTTACCAGGCTACGTCTTCAATAAAGACCCCTTCCTAAAAAGGTGTCACTGAGTTTAAAGTCACAGCCTAAGGCAAAAAAAAGATTTTAGTTCAGTACTGTACGTACATTTCGAGTTTCATTCGTAACAAAACGGCATCCTCGATTCAAGTGCTTTCACCGAGTGACCTCCAGAATCTTCCAATATCATTTCGTAGCCCATCCTTGTGTACGGCACGTTTATTCTATGGACACAAGCGATCAGTGAGAGATCTTTGCACAAGTGCCGTAAATTCATTAAACCTTTCAAATTGATCTACAACGGTGTTTTTAGATAGTCCAGTCATGTCTCAAAACCAAGATAGACATGAAAAGGACATTTTTTATAAATGTGTTCACATCCCGGGCCGGAGAATCATGGAAAAACTTTGAATGCGAGTTTGAGTCAGTTTCACGACATTTTCCTGCACACAATTCTCTATATGCAGTCTACATTGACAGTTTTGCCTGCACATAAATTCACGAGATTCACTCGTTTAGAAGCGTTGAAATCTCAACTGAACTTGAGCAATCTAAAGCGTGCCAATTCACCCTAAAACCCGTGAATATGCTAAGCTTATTTCTTGCGAGCCGACGCCTGGCTGGATTGCTCCCGAGGCTGGCCATAAAATCCGTGCATACCGGGAATTTGGCCCGTTTCAGGAGCCCTCTACGAATTTCGCCCGCATATGCTGGGCCAGCACCCTGGCTACAATCAAGGACATACACCAACTCACCAATTTCGAAAGCTCGCAAACCTGAAAATGATCCCAGGCTTGAGGAAGAGAAAAGGCCAGGATTTGCTGGAAAAAGCGCGAATTTTGACTCAAAAACGACAAATATTCATGCTAGTTCAGATTCCGTTCCTGCGCATATAGAGACTAAGACGACGCAAGGAATAGACGCTACAGAAGCCGAGAAAACGCAAGAAATACCCAAAAAGTCCGTCTGGGCAGAGATCGGGCGGCTTTTCCGGTTGGCCCGGCCCGAATACCCCACACTTTTGGCGGCACTACTATGTCTTGTGTGCACCAGTGCCGTGACGATGCTGCTTCCGCTCATTATAGGCAAAATCATCGACACAGCCAAGGAAAAAGACGATTTTGAAAAAGGCGATGAATCACAAGAAACCAGCGGTGACGGCGCGTTGTTTGGGCTTGCGCCGGCGCAGTTTTATACAGGATTAGTGGTCGTTTTCGCTGCCGGAGCGGTGGCCAACTATGGCCGCATATACCTTCTTCGTTCTGTTGGCGAGCGGCTCGTGGCAAGGCTCAGGGCGCGGCTATTTGCCAATATCTTGGCACAGGATTCGTATTTCTTCGATGTTGGCCCGTCGAGGACCGGTATGAAAACCGGTGATTTGATTTCTCGGCTTTCCAGCGACACCCAAGTGATCAGCAAGTCCCTCAGCGGCAACGTGAGTGACGGTGCACGGGCTTTTATATCCGGCATGGTCGGCATTCTGATGATGTGCTGGGTTTCCTGGAAATTGACGCTTTGCATGAGTCTTATCTTCCCGCCCTTGATTCTCATGTCGACGGTGTATGGGCGTCGCATCAAAAAGCTTTCACGCACGATCCAGGACTGTTTGGGTCTGTTGACGAAAGTGCTGGAGGAGAAATTCAATGGCTTGAAAACAATTCAGAGTTTTGCTCAGCAAAGAGCCGTTTTGCATGATTACGACAAGGAGGTGCGCAATATCTTCAACAAATCGATGTTGGAGGGCCGTGTGAGCGGCATTTACTATAGTATCAATGGCTTTTTGGGGAACACAACGATCATCGGGCTCCTAGTCGTGGGCTCTCGGCTTATAGCCGCCGGCGACATTTCTATTGGTGACCTTTCCAGTTTCATGATGTACGCGGTATATACAGGAAGCTCTGTTTTTGGGTTGGGCAATTTCTACACCGAGCTCATGAAGGGCATTGGCGCGGCCGAGCGGATCTTCGAGCTCGTGGACCTGAAACCGCGGATCCCGATCTCGGTGGGGAAAAAAGTCAACGATTTGAACGGCGACGTCGTTTTCCGAAATGTCAATTTCACCTACCCGTCTCGCACAGACTCGCCCATTTTCCGCAACTTGAACCTCCATGTCAGGAAGGGCGAACACGTGTGCTTGGTAGGGCCCAGCGGCTCGGGCAAGTCCACCGTTTCGCAATTGCTCTTGCGTTTTTACGACCCCGATGCAGGCGAAATCACCGTGAATGGCCATAGAATAAAGGACCTCAACGTCAACTTCTACAGAAATAACGTGGGCTATGTGCAGCAGGAGCCCTTGCTCTTCAGCGGTACCATCAAAGAGAACATCACGTTTGGCAAACACGACAGCACACCTGCAGACATTGAGTATGCTACCAGACTCAGCAACTGCCAAAACTTCATCAATGCGTTCCCCAATAAGCTAGACACTGTGATCGGACCTTCCTCAAGCGGTAGCGCCCAGTTGAGCGGTGGCCAGAAACAAAGGATTTCGCTTGCGCGGACTTTGATCAAGCGGCCTCAGCTCCTTATATTGGACGAGGCCACCTCAGCGCTTGACTCGCGCCTGGAGGAAATCGTCATGAGAAACTTGACCGAGCTTTCGCATGCGCATGACCTCACTATCATTCTGATTGCACATAGGCTCTCGACGATCCAGAACAGCGAGCGGATTGTGGTTTTCGACGGCAAAGGAAACGTGATTGAGGACGGCAAGTTTGAGGAGCTTATAGCTGACCCGCAGAGCAGTCTCAATCGGATCTTAAAGACGGACGAATTCACCGAGGAGATTTAGCCAGCGGTTAAATTGAGCCAAGCAGGGTATGCTCCAGCACCATGTTTTGATTTTCGAGCTATGTGAGCGATCAAAACCCAGTTTTTTCTTGGATCTTGGTCACGTTGAGTTGGGCTAGCTGATTATTGGTGAATCATGGCGAATGTGCTTCAGCAAATTGAGGAACTGTCGTATCTCGAAACTGACGATCCAAACAATACATCGTGATATCACGATTGATTTTGGAAAAGTAAAGGAGAAACTCAAAAAAATAAGAGGAAAAAAAAATCATGAGTTGCTGAGAACGGGTCCACTCTAAATCGCAGGCTGACACACTAATGGTGAGGGTATAAAGAGTCTCACTGGCAGTTTTGACAGCCGAGCGATGCCAACCCCGTCTGAATGAAAAACATAACAATTTTGCCCGAAATTAAACCCAGACATCCCGATTCTCTCCACAAAAGCCATCCCATTTTTTTCGTTGCTTTATCCTTTTTTTTCCATTCTCCTTTTCTTTCAAGGAACAGCGGGTTCTTGGATTTCGCAGCCATGGGCCATCGGTTGCTTTGACGTGCCGTGCCGAGAAATCCGGCGGGCGAGCGAGCGCGCATGCAGCAGCAGCAACCGTGCCAGCGCTCACAAGCATCTTTGTTGTAATCCTGGGGTAAAGTCCGCCACCCATAGACATTTGCCGAGCACGCCGAACTTCTATACTCCATAGGCTATAATTTTTTAAGATAAAGATAGCACATTTACTTTTTAGTGTTCCTTCGACAACGTCATTTTGTGTAATTTGACACCCATCTAAAACCTATTCAATCCATTTTTCTGTGATCGCGCTAGGCCGTTTCCACGAAGTCCAGACCGATATTCAGAAAACCAGTACCGAGCCAGCCCGATTTTCGCCCAGAAGAGCTGCACATCAGAAAAATTCGTGCCCGGAATGTCAACCGCCGGCCCGCAATTACCCGCTGTGCCAAAAAGCGGCGAAAATCGACCGCAATCGGTGTATACGGAGGCCGAACCGGCGCATGTGCAGGTGCCTGAATCCAGCGACTGGCATGACCAGATAAAGTCGGCGTCACGGCTCCTTGCGATGGCCATGGACCGCCTAGGGCTCGAGGAACGACACGAGAATCTTTCCAAAGCGTCGCCGTTTTACAAAAAAGTGTCGCTGGCCGTTTTCCCGCCGTTCAAGGCGTCCTTGAACTATATACACACCCAGACGGAGCCAGGCCACGCAGAAACCACGGGAAATGCCGAAGTTCACGAGGAGGAGGACGTTGCGTTGCTTGTGAGTGATCACCAGGGTCTGACTTCAATTTTAAGCATGCTAGCAACGGCGCTGGCGTGTGCAGGAGCGACCTCGTTGAAGGCCATAGGGAGCATTCTCCATGACAGGTACAGAGACGAAGATGAGGGCGGCAGTGACAGCGAGGGGAAACCAAAGGGGCCTGAAAGCAATTCCGGGGGAAAAGCCTCTGCTTTGCAGCCACACCATAGCCTGCACGAAGAGATAACCCAGGGAAAAGAACCCTTGCTGCGGCCGACCTCTCGGCTGAACGGAAGACGCCCCCTGGCGGGCCTGGGTGCTCCTGGTGGCAGTTTACGCAAATCACTGGTACCAGCGTCGCTCACCGGCGGCACTACGGATGAATTGCGCCTCATGTACCTGTCTGAAATCATGGCCAGGGCACTTAGGAATGGCGACTACCGGCCGCCGCCCGAGAACTTGCGCAGCCCGTGGGAGAATTCCGTCATGGCCAACCATCATGTGCAGTCCTCGGGCGACCATGCGTTGATCACATACGAGACAGCGGACGATGGCTTGAGCGGCGAAAGCCCGGAGAAAACCGAGATCTTGAAGTATCACATTGCACTCAAATTAAAGGAGACTTTCGCTTTCGAAGACGACAATTACCTTTACGACCACTTCGACGTGTGGCTCGTCAAGGACGTGCTTCTTCAGGGCCACATGTACATCACGCGTGACGCAGTGTGTTTCTACTCACTTCTTCCCGGAAAGTTTTCTGTGAAAGAGCTCAACGATCCGGAATTGACAGTCCACTCGGGCGCTCTAGGTCACAAGCTTGCCCATTACGGCGACGCGTTTTTCCTGTCGGTTTATACTAACCGATTCTGGGCGGTGTTGAAACCAACGACACTCAGCATCTACACGTCCCCAACAAAGCTTTATTTTCCCGTGAGAACCATCGACCTTCACACCGCCATTTCATGTGAGATTCTAGAGCCAGTAGGGGCCAATTTGCAGAGCGCGCAAAATAGTCCAAATATGGGCACCCCCACCGAGCCGTCCATGCTGCAAATCAATTCGGAATTGGCCAGTATTGCCCTGGACGACGCCCATGAGGAAAACGTGCAAGCCGGCGTGTGGTTCCGTGTCACGTGCACGGACAAGCAATACCGCTTTCATACCAGTAGTATATACCTGGCCAGGCACTGGTACAACAGCATTTCCAAGGCGATTTTTGCGCTCAGAAACACCAATGCACAGCGCGAGGTGATCATGCGACTTCCGATCGAGGATATCGTGGATTACAAGAAGAACTTTGTGCTTTCCGACGCCGAAACAGCAGAGCTGCAAGCTGTGCCATCTCCACAGGACGACGAAGCGCCAATCTCCTTTTCGATCAAGTTCAATCTCCCACAAAGTACTGAGGACTCGAAGGTGCAAAAATTGAAGCAGAAGACGAAGAAAATTGGGGACGCGCATTCCTTACACGATTCGGCGCATTTTGTGGCGTTTCAAAAGGGAGCCGACCTCAGCCGCACATTCGAGAGGGCGTTGGAAGAAAATGTGCTTGACTCGGCAGAGAAAAATCACAAGCTCAAGAAAAAGGCCAAGAAGTTTTTCAGAGACGACCGCACTGATTCGGGCTCGTTGCACTCAAAAACTGCATACCGCGTGGTGACAACAGTCCAGCCAGAGTATTTATCCAGCCTGTCGGTTATTGATAAGATCGTCGAGGTGAATGCCAAGATTCTGCAAGCACGAGTGAAAATGGAGGAGCAGGCCAATGAGACCGTAGACCGCGGCAACGAAGCCGAAAAGAAGTTCAGCTATGTACCGAACTTCAAAGGTATGAAAGACCGGCTCATGCCAAAAACCAGTCCGATTGCAGGATTGGCGAATCTCGGCGACGGTCTTCTAGACGTATTCCGGCAAGAAGATGAGTCCTTGGCGCCCCTGCAAGATTTTGAGATCCCGGATTTCGATTATCACCTACAACTTCCAAAACCGTTCTCGTTRCAAATGCTCAAGAACTTGGATATCCAAATGGTCAGAAAAAGAAGAAGCTTTGATGACATCGCCGGGCAATATGGCAATCTTCTGGAGGTCATCAAGGAAAAGCGTGCCAAGGATAAAGCATTTGCTCGGCGGCCGATTGCAGAGGAAACTGAATATGATGTGGCGCATGATGGATCTGAGTCCAGACTGGAAGGCCGCATGGGCAGTCCCATATCTGAGACTCGCGGGAAATTGAGATCGTTGAAACGACTGTTACGTACAGTTTCCACCATAGGAGGAGTATGGTCTGCCAGGCCCGAGCACTTTGATCTGGTAATTGGACATGACAAGTACTTCATCAAAAGCAAGAGAGAAAAAGTGAGGGCTCTCAATCGGTTTCGCAAACATTTCTCGCTCGGGCCAGACTCCCACTTGGTCTCGACGTATTTTGCTCATTTGAAAAGGACCATGCCCGTGTACGGCAGATTGTACATTGGAAAGGAYCAGGTATGTTTCCGAAGYATGATTCCGGGTGTTTCCACAAAGATGGTGTTGCCCCTWAGGGATATACAGAGCTGTAAGAAGCAAGCCCGCCTGTACCATTACGCGGGCCTTTTGTTGAAGATAAGAGGTCTTGAGGACCTCCTGTTGGCTTTCGGAAGTAAAGACTCGAGAGACGACTGCCAAAAGATGATTTTGAAACTTCTCAGGAAGGAAGATCATTTCAACCCGGATAGTGAGTTCATACAGGGTAACCAACTGGACTCCTCAATGGACATCGATGAGACTGAAAGGCAGAACAAACGAAGTGATGAGTTGGCCAATTTGCGCATTCATGCTGCTCGCTTGAGACTCCTCGAAGACAAAGTCAGTTATGCCACGGGAATTGAAATGCCACTCATTCTTGAAGATAACCCTTTCACTACGATAGAGGTCAAATTAGCCAAATGTTATCGCATCACGCTTCTCACTATCGGGTCAAGAGGAGATGTGCAACCGTACATCGCGCTCGGCAAGGCATTGGTAAAGGAAGGCCATGAGGTCACAATTGCTACGCATGCAGAATTCGAAGACTGGATCCGGAAGCATGGTATCGATTTTAAGGAGGTGGCTGGCAACCCTGCAGAGCTAATGCTGTTGATGGTGACGCACGGGTCAATCTCTGTCGGTTTTCTCAAAGAGGCAAGTACCAAATTCAGGGGCTGGATAGGTGAGTTGTTGGAATCGAGCTGGAAAGCTTGTCAAGGTGCCGAATTACTCATCGAGAGCCCTTCAGCCATGGCGGGTCTCCATATTGCAGAGGCCCTTAATATCCCGTATATGCGGGCATTCACAATGCCATGGACTAGAACAAGAGCTTACCCCCATGCTTTTCTTGTCCCCGATCAGAATAGAGGTGGCTCGTACAATTTCTTGACTCACGTGATGTTTGAGAATGTGTTCTGGAAAGGCATATCAGGACAAGTCAATAAATGGAGACAAGAAACGCTTGGCCTCCCGCGGACCAGTTTGGTAAAGATGCAACAGTCTAGAGTGCCATTCTTGTACAATGTCTCGCCCGCGCTCTTTCCTCCTTCGGTGGATTTCCCCGATTGGGTGAAAGTTACTGGGTACTGGTTTTTAAATGAGGGGTCTGACGAGTACGAGCCACCAAAAGAGTTGGTTGACTTTCTCGAAGAGGCGAAACAAAACGGCGAAAAAGTCGTGTACATTGGGTTTGGCTCGATTGTGGTCTCTGATGCGAAGGCCTTGACCAAAACGATTGTCGAAGCTGTTCTTGATTCTGGCGTAAAATGCATTTTGAATAAAGGCTGGTCGGACAAGCTAAGCAAATCTAAGGACGACATAGAAGTTGAATTGCCGTCTCAGGTTTACGACTCAGGTATGATACCGCATGACTGGCTATTCACCAAGATCGATGCCGCGGTACATCATGGTGGATCCGGCACGACGGGAGCCACACTCAGGGCGGGGCTTCCAACAATCATCAAGCCGTTTTTTGGGGACCAGTTTTTCTTTGCCTCTCGAGTTGAAGATCTAGGTGTCGGGATTGCACTCAAGAATCTAAATAAGAAATCCTTCACCAAGGCGTTGAAGTCCATCACGTCTCAGGAAAAGTATGCAGTCAAAGCAACAGAAATTGCAAAAGCCATGAGTCACGAAAGGGGGGTACTTTCCGCGGTGGAAGCCATATATACCGAGCTTGCATACTCCAGATCTTTGATTCTGGTGATACGCCACAATACCGAGCAGAAGAAATCTAACGACGACAAATCAGGCGTGCAGACACCGGTGATTGGAGAGGAGGACTTTGACATGATAAACGGTATGGAGGACGACGAGGCCAATGAGGAACAGGTGAGGGAAGAGCATAAGGGAGAGAGCAAGGCAAAGAAAGATAAGGCCGATCAAAAGCGCGTGGATGGAGACATTGAGGACATCAAAAATCAGATTGGCATTTGATGTTGGGGGTTTTCATCTTTGGAAGTGAACTGGGTGCTTTCACCGGTTCATTCGCTTGAGGCACAGCTCAGACAGTTACGCCTGACGTCATAATGGCTGTGCCCTGGCCTTATCAGTGTGAACACACAGTCCATGGTTTCTATTTTCTTAATCATGCGCAGAGAAAACCAAAAAAGCTCCATGCAATCTTTTGAAAGTCAAAAGAAGAGAGACTCGTTAATGCATTCCAACTACTCCTACATCTCCTTCTTGATGCATGATTGGGTTGCAACTTACGACGTGCGCAGCGCAGGTGCGGGCTCAATTGACTCGGTCACCCCAGATTCTTCGCACTGCTCACGTGCGATTGAGAATCGCGGTGAGTAATTGCGGCAGCAAACGGGAAGATAGCATTACGAGCTCCACTCGTACAAAGCACAAATTTCAGCCCCCAAATTATTCAAAAAACTTTCATTACAGGCTATTGGCCCATATTTTTTTTTCTTCACGGCATCACTTTGAACTAAACATACTCCGAGCCATGGAAAATCAATTGTATAAGGATGTCACCGATGAGCAGAATCGCACGAATCTGTATGCGGCAATGGTGCCGGGCCAGACCATAGTGGAAATCCCGAGGTATCTACTTGAATGCGGCGAGGTGCTCACGGATTTCCCGGTGGCGTACAAAACATGGGGCCGGCTCAATAAAGACAAAGACAACGTGCTATTAATTTGCCACGCGTTGACGGGATCGTCGGATGTCCAGGATTGGTGGGGCCCCCTCCTCGGCACCGGGCTCACGTTTGACCCCACCCGTTTCTTCATCATCTGCATCAACTTCCTTGGCTCACCTTATGGCTCGTGCTCACCTGTGACCATTGATAAAGCCACCGGCAAGCCGTACGGCCCGGCGTTTCCATTAGTCACCGTGAAAGACGACATTGGCGTGCAGAGGCTTATTCTCGATTCATTGGGCGTCAAGAAAATTGCATGTGTCATTGGCGGCTCGATGGGCGGGATGGCCGCCTTGGAATATTCGCTGACTTACCAAAATACGGGGTATGTCAAGCTGATCATTGCCTTGGCAACTGCCGCTAGAGCCTCGGCCTGGTGCATTTCTTGGAACGAAACTCAAAGACAGTGCATCTTCAGCGATCCAAACTATGACGACGGTTATTATCATGAAACGCCGGGGCTCCGCCCGGACTCGGGGCTCAGTGCCGCACGCATGGCCGCATTGCTCACCTACAGACTGAGAAACTCGTTTGAGACAAGATTTGGCCGCAAATTGCCCTCTAGCGTGAAGCTGAGCAAATCGGCACAGCCGCAGGATATACGTCTACCTCGCAACAAGGATGAGGAGAACTGGCTTCTGCATAACGACGGGGCCCGGTCGTCTAGACTGGTCACGACCCTCAAATCGCTGACAAATAACGATAAGCCGCAGACGTATTTCACTGCGCAGCTGTACTTACGTTACCAGGGCGACAAATTTGTGGCGAGATTTGATGCGAATTGTTACATCTCCATCAGCAGGAAACTTGATACTCATGATATCACAAGGGGTCACATAGAGATCGACGAAGATGCCGAGGAGGATCCACTCCCTGGGTATCTTGAGACGCTCACTTCGCCACATTTGATTATTGGAATCACCTCCGATGGACTCTTCACCTATGGCGAACAGCAATTACTAGCTGCGCATCTCCCCGATAACGAATTTAAGACGCTTGATTCACCCGAGGGCCACGACGCCTTCTTGTTAGATTTCGAGATCATTGATGAGTACTGCAGACAGTTCTTGCACGCGAGGTTGCCCGAATTCTACGACGATTCGGGAAAGGTGGAGCCTTTCGAGGATTGGAAAAACTATGTGGTGTCCGTCGAGAACGGCGGAAACTCGGTATTTGGCGAAGCGGAAAAGAACCTCACCAACTGGTAGTCTGGTATGGCATCATATCATACGCTTCATAGTAGCATAACAAAATTCACAGCATATCGACAATGATATATCACTGGCTGAAGCGAATTGCGCGATAGAGCAACAACACTTGCTCAGAGTGGCCATTACAGGCAATCGTTAATGAAAGTAGAAGGCACTTTCTTTCAGATTTCGTAGATTTCAACACTTGAGATGTACGGGTCTTTACCTCACAAGTCAGAGATGATCATCGATGCATATTTCAACCTAATATTTCCTCATCCAACTGCCCGATGGCTGCTAAATTCTCATATTCATGCAATGACCTCCCTGAATTCATTGCGGAGCCGGTCAGGTATCTATCTGTGGTCTCKAACTCTTCGAATACAAAGAGTGTAATCCATGACCTATTACAGAAAAACTACCTATATACGAGCCCAAATATCAGCCATGTGATGGACACAATACAAACGCTTGTGGATTCTCCTGCAAAGTATTACAGTTTAAAGGTCACGCAGAACGGCAACACGCTCAAGTTGGACTCACGGCTGCCCCAAACAGTGACTTTGACGATGAATCAGTATACTTATCATCACCACTCGTATGCAGGACGGTACATTAAATTCAAGAAAAGCCAGCCGGCAAAAGGGTCGCCTGATTTCGTGACGTATTATTCCGCCACTGTAGACTGGCAGAAGAAGGAAAAGTACCAAAAAGACTTGCATGCCGTGATAGACGAGGTTTTCGGATCTGCAGAGCTAGTGCTTTTCACGGAAACGCCTTATATACAGGAAAACGTTGTGCAATATGAAGATTTGCATAAGAATGCATTTTCGTCGGAAACAGCACTTTTTGTGCCAAAARAAATCGATATTCCCGAAAAGAATGTCGCATTTTCGGATATGGAAAAGCTTTCACCCGAAAAACAGATGGAATTGTACGAGTTCTTGGCGTTGGTGCATATGAATGCGCTTCCCGATTATAAAGATTCACATGTGAGGGCCACAAACATGTATGAATTCCCAGAAACAGCTGCAAATTTGGCAAAACTGTTAAAAACCGCTACGCTTACGACCGTTTCACATGTAAGCCCGGCGCTTTTTTACGATATCGTCAAAAGCCCTGGTGTGATCTCGGTACAAGCCACTACTGAGCGTGCGAACTATTTAGTTCTTAACACCGAAAACGGTATCGTTAGATGGACAATCGAACAATGATTCATTACTATATTGGGTGAGTTGTTGTGTTATGTACAAAATTGGGTGGCCAAAAGAACGGGGTTTCCGCGGATGTTACTCCACTGGTCGCTTGGCTTGTGAGAGTGTCTAGAATTCAACGTCCTGCAACAAGATATCGTTGAGCAAGGAGTCGTAAAAACCTGCACCGGCAAAATCCATATTGGGGATCAGTGATGGGTCCGCATTAGGAGTCAAATTGACGAAATCTTGCGGAATGCTTGCGTCTGGCGGCGAGTCTTCAAGGCCAAACTTGCCTAAATCGGGCTTCATCGAAAGCATTTGCGTCCACATATCATCCGAAAACTGATCGTTGATATTCGGGGTGGGGAATGTGCCTGCAGGCGTGCCGATAGACCGGATCTCTGGGTCCTGTGGATAAGCATTGGAGAGGTCTGGCACGGAATCAGGCTCTGTGTTGTTGCGTTGCGCCATTTGAATCGAGCGCATCAAGATCCCGTTGAGATCCTCCAACATCTCGTCCGATAGAAGCATATAGCTCTCCTTTCCACGACACCAGACCGTGTAGTACTCGGTACCGTTACGAATACACTTCAACTTCTCCTGTGCTTTCAAGTACCGCCAGCAATAGTAATACCGCGACATCATTCTCTTCATTGCATTTAAGAAGATCTCCAAGCAGATTTCACAAAGGCGGAACGTCTCCACCAAAAGCTCGTACCTTTTCCTGTAGGCCGGGTCCCGCACAAGATCGTGCTGGTGCATTGGCAGCATATCGCATTTGATAATCGAAAACCTGGCCCGCATCTCAACGCAATGGATGATGATGGTACATTTATGCACCAAGGTCTGGAACGACGGCGTGATTGCTATATCCGTGGTGTTCTTGAAGATCTCCTTGCTGTTCTCCACAAACCGGTCGTAGAACGGCATCATGTTGAAAACGGACACCGAGAGCAATTTCTTGAGGTAATAATAAGCCAAGTCGAGCTCGCCCATTTTCTCGTAGTGATTGAAAAAGTGTAGATTGACACTCACCATGAAGAATGTCGCCTGAAACCCGATCTTGATTGTGTGTGCGTTGGCAACCTCGATATGAGGTACTGCTCCATTGGGAGAGTTGAGGGATCTGATGATATCACCCAAAATATCGGGGAATTGTAGTTCCAAGGCCGTGAGTTTTGTGCAAAAGTCCCTCATGGGCACCGGCGCGCGGACATCTGAGATCACCGACACCACGTCGTAGATCCGGTCGTAACAGCCATCAAATTTCGATATGGAGAGAATCACTTCTTTCTCGAGCGTCGTGTCCCTGATATTCTCATTCCCAAGCTTGTAGAATGGCGGGAGTGTATCGAATTGGGACCGTTTGATCGCAAGAGGCGACCCGTTGGTGAGCCCAGCCACAACATCCATAATCACCAAGTACCACCAGATTTTCCTGCACAAATTGTTGGTTTTGTCATCACGAACCTTCGTGCGGAAGTTTTCGGGCTCACGGTGTAATCCTAGCGACATCGCCATGTCAATGATACGCGAGCAGAAACCCTGAGAATGTGAATCGTCGGCACCCTCACCGTTCTCGGGTGCAAAAGAATTGTAGACTTTAAGGAATAGACATAGCTGTAAGAGGGGGATGCTGGTGAACCTCATGTAGCCAAATTGAAACAAGCATTCTTGTGCGACGCCGAAAACGTCCACATCAATCGGGTTGTCCATCAAGAACCGACGCTGCTGCGCCTTCGGGCTAGGGTCTTGCGTATATAGATTTGCCTCGTTTTCGCCATCATCATTGGTGAATAGCGTGAGGTATGACAAGCGCAACACTAGCAAGAGAATGCCCACGTGAACAATTTGGCTCTTTTTCATAATCTGGAGATGTTTGACCGGCTCGCATGCCCTGCTTTTGGACTCTAATAAACGCGCCACATTCAATTCAAACTCGTCTTGGTCCAAGAAGGGGAAAAACGGGTATACCCGCTCGAAAAACCTGTCGATAAGCAGCCAGATCACTTTCCGCGTGGGTAAAAGCATCACAGCCTTCTGCAACACGTCATGCACACCGTCCAAATCGCCCTCAAAGACGGTCAATCCCACTGTTTTCGCGCGCTGGTTGATTTTGCGGAGTCTTTCTGCCCGAGAAGCGTCTTTAATGGGCGTGGAGCTGCGGTACTCTCCATCTTCACCGACAAACTCGCGAAGCTTTTTATTGAAAACACGATCCGAGGGCCCCGTGGCCTCTATGTCAGGGTTCAACAAGACTTGCCGTTCCTTGGTGTACTTTTTCTGCTTCAACGCGAAAAGCGGCGCCACAGAGCTGTACATCTTGATGAGCAGCACCCAGCTGAGCGGGTAATAGTGGCGCGCGGAGAAAGACCCAACGGTGATGAACGGCACATACGAGTTGTGGAACGAAAAATACTGCAGGTCAGAAAGACACGGGTTGTGGCCCAACATGTACAGCAAGTCGTCGGAGCCGCCAGGGGTACGCCACACGGGCCCAACAAGCTGGTTCGCTGCTTTTGGCGGGGTCTCGTTTGGGCTAGTATGRACCRGCKGCGCGGACATCAGGTGTTCTAGCATCGAGATCTTACTTTTGAGGTATTCAAGCTCCAGAAACATGCTCGGCGGGTAGTTTTCCTGGCCTGGCGCAAGCATGCCATTCTGTGGCCCTGCAGAGCCATTGCTAAGCGACAGAGCCAGCGAGTTTGTCGAGCTACGCTTGCGTGGGCGCGGCGCCAGATCCAACCTTAGCACCAGYTCGCCAAAAACGTTTTTTTCGGCCTTTTCAGACGTTCTGGGGCTCGTTTCCGGCGGGTATTCGCAGATGGGGTTGCCGTACTTGACGCACGCCGAACAGGGCGTGCCCTTATCGCATCTGACCTTCCGGCGTTTGCAAAAATTGCACACGTGCGTGTTATGAGACCGTTTCTTCGCCGGCAACATTTCCTCGCAGAGCATGCGCGCGGCAAAAAGGACGGATGAGAGGCGRCGAGAGCTYAAATTTCGCTTTCAAGGCAAATTAGTGGGTTTCTGGCGTCAAAATCGAGACTTTGGAGCAACGAGAATGGCGTGATGAGGATTGACGTGAGAATTCGTACAAGACTCAGAATCCATCAATGGCCAGGCAAATAGTAGCTTTCTTGGCCGCGGATCCTGTCCTGTTCAATTGACTCTATCCAAAAAGTGCAAACGCTGTTAGCTAGGGTGATATATATCCCGTGTATTCTACCCGAAATCTCGGGCGATCATATACTATCTCGTAAATCTAGTGGCAAACGGCAGGGCCCACGTGAAGGAGGGTGCGCTATATGCAGGCCCGACAGTACAGGGCTGTTGTGTCGAAACGCACGAATTCGCGGGCTGCACGGCTGCTGCGCGGCTGCAGAGCGGTACTCTGGGGGGGCGACGTCACCCGGCACAACAACAATGGATATTTAGTGAAAAAAACGGGGCTAGAAAGATGGTCTTAATACTGCTGTGCTCGATTTTGTGGATTCGTTTAGCTCACATGACATAACCTAAGAGGCTTTTGAGGTTTTTACGACTTTTAAATAAATTTTTTACCTATTTGACGACCCCTAGTGTCGTGTGGCCAGGCCAGGGCTATGCGCCTGGGGCGCTCGTAAACAAGCTCTGGTAGGATGCAAGGTTTTCTCGGGGTTATGTGCACGCCGTGAAAGGGTGGTCGAGGTTCAACCTTCTCCATCACCCACACCAGGGTTGGAAAAACGTGACCCAGCCACATCCCTTTATTTATTATAGTCGCGACATATTTCAGTTTCTCGGCATTTTTGGATGATTCTTGTAACTAAATTGTAACAGGATTTGCCTTTAATACTTATCGGCCTTTAAGTTTCTGTCACGGAGTCTATGTTTTCTATCTGGGAATGTTCGTCCATTCTTACGACCCGACGACGCATCTTTTCGCCCCCCGAGAATGTTATATGCAGTATAAACCTG
Organism: Metschnikowia sp. AWRI3582; assembly: GCA_002894445.1. Classification (NCBI taxonomy): domain Eukaryota; kingdom Fungi; phylum Ascomycota; class Pichiomycetes; order Serinales; family Metschnikowiaceae; genus Metschnikowia; species Metschnikowia sp. AWRI3582. Next base: position 48,853 of record LPNK01000038.1, on the reverse strand, counting down.
CATAAAGTTTAGGGGCTGCAAGCGCGGCAGTGCCAGCCCCGTAACCACTTTGAGCACAAGCCTTGAAGATAACGGAATCTGCGCTTACGTAATCGCAAGAAAGCAATCAAAAAAAAGAATGCGGAATCTGGAGGTCACCACTCGAGAATTTGGCTCTGCTCTGACAGGTTTATAAATAGGCTGACACTTGTTTAGCGCTAAGCCACCTCGGTGCGCGTTCGGCCCCGAAAAGAGTCTTGCAGGAAAAAAGCAGTCACCCATTATAGATTTTGGAATGTCGAGTCAAGCCCTCGATGCAAAAGATGTGATCTTTTATCATGAGCTAAATCAGATTTACCTCATTGTACTTTTGCGGGGTTTAAAATCGACATTTTTTTCTGTTCTTGGTGGCGATGGAGCTGACAAATCATGTCGGTTTTGGAATGCAATGCCTCATTTTTGCAATCGGAAGCAAAAGTGCGACGAGACTAACGATCAGAGAGTTATACATTTGTACAGAACACCATTAAAAACCCTCGTGGGGCAAAAAAAAAATACAATTTCCAGCTCCACGTATTCTTTGAAAAAAAGATTTGCAAAACGCTGTAAGTCTTTACCAAAATTAGTAGAGTTTGCTCAGTTTTCTATCAGCTCAAGCGAAAATACCCTTGTTCATTCATTTCTTGATGCTCAGGCCTGACCTAAACAACCGTGCGCGAGTCACATGATAAAAGATTATATTCCAGATCTGATACTGCGGCCGCTAATCAAATACGTGTATCAATCATTTATACGTACACGAAATCTCAGAGAATACCAATATATAGGAGATCAAAAAATGTCATGATGAATTAAGAAAGAGCCTAGGTTTAATTCGATCATCAAGTTTCCTTGAATAAAGCCGTGTCCCTAGTGCATCTCCGGATTGGGGGGCCTTTCTCCCTAAGTGAGGCACGGGTCTTCTCTCTGCACACCTTTATCGCGGCTAATCTCCACACCTACGTGATATCAAAAGCATACCTTCCTTGATATACATGAATTGAAATAACACAACTTTGATAACTCAACCTTAGATTTCATCACAATTCTTCTGTCGAATAAGTCAGGATGTCCCGGGCATTTCAATTGCAGCTAGTGCGAAAGACACTTGGCGAGTTGGGATACCAGGATGTGGCGGAAACACTTGCGCAACGAATGGCCTCGGAGAATGGCGCCAGGGGCGGCAATTATGCTGCAAATCCGCTTAGCGAACTCATATCTGCGGGAGAATATAATAAAGCATGCGAATACTTGACACAGTACGAAAGGGACGAATCTGATGGGTTCCGTTTCGGGACTGATGTGCATACTGATAGAGATGAATTGAGTGATATCCAGCGCGCCGTAGCGCTCTATTTAGTGTTGCGTACATCGTTTCTTGAACGCATTCTATCGATTGCACTTGGAGATGCGTCATCAGGCGGTGCAATTGACGCCTTTAAGTTTCTTCAGGAGAGAGTTCTGGTGGCATTTGACGCTATGACTAAAATCGGCGAGAAAACGCCATTTGTTGCAAAATTGACCAAAGAGCAAGAGAGTGCGGTGCTATTGCCCTTGGCCATGGTGCCTCCAACACGTGCGCAGCTAGAATCATCGCTCTTCACACCTGCTGTACTACTAACTAACGTGAAGGGGTCAATTGACGCTCCACAGGACGATTATGCGTACTTGGCGCGACTCAGAAGCTCACTCACGGCGTTGTTGCGGCAAGCAGTGGGAATTGCCCACTTCAATAGAACAGAATGCTCGCTTTTCAAATACGGCGATATTCCCGATGATTCTTTGGCGGACATTATTCATAAAGCGGCGCTCTACAACGAGTCTCAGGCACTCTACCATTTGCCGCCGAGACTGTTACGTGCGCAGGAGGGGTTAGCCGTTGAGTATCTGATCGCGTCCTCAGGCACACGTGACGACCTCCCGATTCACTTATTACATACGTTAACGCATCATACCGATGAGGTGTGGTATACAAGATTCTCGCCTCTGGGTCGGTTTTTGGCCACAGGTTCACTCGACGGCACTTGCATGATCTTTGACGTTGCCGACAGCTTTCGGCTCCTTGCCGAGCTCGATCCAAATGCGGAAGATGAGACGGCTGTGTTCGTCCTGGGGTCCTATATTCCTCCTTTGGATAAGAAAAAGGGCGTGATTTACTTTTCGTGGGAGCCGCATGAGCGATACATTGTCACATGCTGTCTTGATACAGTGATCCGAATCTGGAATATCGAAAACATTGTTCCAAAACGAAGCGTGACACGGTCGATGAATGGATCTGACTCGGCCGAGCTAGTTTCGTGTTTCACGCTCGGCGAACGCATGCGCACGTGGCCCTGCGAATTCCTTAAGTACGATAAGTCCGCGACCCCACATTTCATCGTTGGATCACCAGATAAGGCACTCAAAGTGTTCTCAATAGATGGGAATGAGGTACTTGATTTCTATAGCGACGCTGACGAGTGGCTGTCAATATTAGGCGACGATGCCTCGCACACATCTGGGGCATCAACAGACCCACCAGAAAGCAGCCTTGGCATCAGGGAACCCACACAAAGTCATGTCTCATCTGAAGAGTCCAATGAAAGTGCAAGTCAGTTCAATAGGATAAATGACTTTGCCATTACACCGAATGGGAGGGTCCTCATTACAGCAAACAATGACAAGCAAGTGTTCTTCTACCGGATCCCAGACCTTTTTGATCCGTCCACCACGACCTCACGCATAGCGCTGTTGAGTCTAAATGGGCGATTAACATCATGCAATATTTCGGCAAATGGACGTTACATGCTTCTCAGCATAGCGCCGGAGGAGCTACAACTCTGGGATATCTCTCCTTTGGAGACAAATGAAAAACCATTTTTGAAGCAAAAGTTTCTAGGCCAAAGCCAGGCAGTATACATGGTGCGATCCTGTTTCGGTTACCTCACCACTACAAACATGAAGGAAGAGCTTGTACTCAGTGGCAGTGATGACGGCTATATATACATATGGAAACTTGACACAGGCCAGTTGATTACGCGTGTGAAGGGCCATGAAGGATTGTGCAATTCGGTGGACTGGAATAGGTTCTACCCGGCGAAATCAGGTAAAGATTACGGCAAGTACTGGTGCTCTGTCGGCGACGATCAACTCATCAAAATCTGGGGCCCGCGCGACGCGCATGCGAAGCCTACAACACAATAGGTACCTACACTTGAACAAGTTCGATCAATATTCGTATTTTTGTATTTCATTCTGCAGCATCAGCTAGGCTGTTTATGAGCCAGCACTTACAACTCGTCATGCTCCTCAACCTCCTCCTCGGAAACGTCCTCGACAGCCTCGGGTGCATCTTCCTCGACGGCGTCCGCGACCTCCTCAGTACCGGAGACTTTGGTCAGTTCGATGAACTCCTTGAATGACTCCAAGTCTCTACCTTTGTCGTAAACCACACCGAGTCTCAAGCCCGTCTTGGGGTCCTTGGCACCGTGTGCTGGGTACAAGATAATGGTGGGGTATCCTTCAATGTTGTGGGGCACGTCAACGTCGTTAAGCGTGTGGTCCACCTTAGCAACCACCACACTGTCATCGGCGTCCTTGTAGTGGGCACCCAACTCGGTCCAGACGGGGGCCAACTTCTTACAGTGGCCACACCATGGAGCAAAGTATTCCACAATAATGTTCTTGCTTTCGTCTGCAAGAACACCATCGTAGTTGTGGGCAACCAACTTGGTTACGTTCTCGTCGTAGTCCTCATCCTCAGGGGTGGGCAATGGCTCCGACTTGACAATGGCCTCGGCCTCACCAGCCAAAAACTGGTCAATGAACGCCTCGATAGTCTCGGTAGAAGGCGAAGGGTGCTCAGTCTGGTTGACACCATACTTTCTGCCGTTAGAGTTGTCTTGAATAGCAAACAAAGGCACGATTTCAGGGTCCATGTTCAAGATCTCGGCGTGACGGCCGAACTGGGTAGCGTCCAAGCCAACAAAGCTAATCTTGCCGCGCAACTCCTTGCCCTTCTTGGCAAAGAATTCCTCCACGGCGGCACGCTCCTCAGCAGTGTTGTAGAAGTAGTAGCCCAATGGCAAGGTCGAGCCCATGTACACCATGTACGTGTCTCTGTTGATGTCTCCGAAGTCAGGCACCTGGGCGTTCGACACCCACTCGGCAAACAGCTCTTGTGTCAAATCCTCAGAGTCAAACACGCGCACGTCATCGAGTTTACCTGGGTGCACGAGCAAGTATTTTGCCTTGTCACCGGAAAGGTCGGCCTTGGTCAACTTGGCAAACGCCTTGATCGCCTTGTCATCCTCGAGCGAGTAGTGGGTGCGGTGGCGTCTCTGCAAGTGGGCGATTTCGCCAAATGTCTCGTTGAGCGCTGCGGATGCAGCGTGCGCAGCCTTGGGGAGCACCTGCACAACAAACGGCTTGATCTCGGCCTTGGCCTTTTCGATGAACGAGGCCACGTCAGCGACAATGTTCACGGGCGGCTGCGACATCTTCTGCATGTAGTCGACAATGCCGTCGGCGTCACGGGGCCCGTCATACTCGTCCGGCTGCTGGTATGGTCCGCGGGCAAGCTTGAGGGTGGGGTAGCCCCTGATCTCGTGCTTTTTGCACAACTCCTCCTCTTCGACACAGTTCACCTGGCCCAACTTGACCTTTGGTAACGACACGCTCAAATCGTCGGCAGCCTGCGCAAACTGAGGGCCCAAAGTCTTACAGTGGCCACACCAGGGCGCGAAAAACTCAACCAACACCAAGGGGTTTTGCTCCAACGTCTCCTTAAAGTTAGCCGCCGTCAATTGCAACACGGCGGAATCAGCCAGCGCGATTGCGGGCTCATCCGCGGCGGTGACAAGTGAGACCGAAGCAAGAAGGGCGGCAATAGCCAGCGTCGAGAATTTCCAAAACTGCATTATATTTCGTGCTTATTTGGCGGGAAAAACAATGTGGTTGTGAAATATAGAAGTAGGCGGGGGATCATATACCGCGGCGCGGGAACGAACACGGTGGAAGAACGTGGGTCACGTGCGCGCATGTTTGAAGGCTGCGCTTGCCACCACGTCGTCTGCAGCATGTTCATTCAGAATCGTGCAAGAATACGAATTTTGTTTTTTCATAATCTCTGAAATCTTCAAGCGCTTAAACGGGAATGAATAGGATATTTCTTCGAAATGTATTCGAGCGGTAATTTCGTGTTTGCCCACCCTATATCATCCTCATAAACCGTTATTGATAGAGACCTGTGCCGCAGCAGGCACCGCGCGCTGGCATGCCCGAGCCCGAGCCCGGTGTCGCGTGTCCTTTTTAGATGGCTATGTGCAGTCCTGCTGCAATTTGCAATCTGCTGTAGTTGCTGAGTAAGACTTCGGGCCCTATATGCATGCTTTAGTCATGAAGAGGGGACTACAGAAACCCGTGGTTGAAAGGAAATTGTGCATGACACGTATATGAGTGGATGATTGTAAAATTGGTTTTGTTGAAAAGGCCGAAAAAGAAAGTCATGATATGAAAAAGCATTCAATGTTGTTCCTGCGCTGATTTTGCTGGCCCACGGGTATTGCAAACGTCCAGTACAGCGCCCATAATGAGTCTCACTGTGTTACTTTAAGAAAAGGCTCTTCGCATAAGTAAATTTCAGAATTTTACTAAAAGCATGAAAAACGAGGCGAAAGACCTATCTTTGACTCATGTTTGTCGTGGTGCCCAATTTGTAGTTTGAAGTGCCCGTGAGAGCACTCTGTTGAATTCATTGACATATTTTTGATGGCTGCTGGACACGTCGATTGCTACAAAAACCAAGCTATAGTAGTTTTCAGTTTATTCTACTTTGAGTAAAATGTCAAAAAAAAGGGAAGAGCGTTCGGGAACTTCGCTTTCAAACTCGCGGTTATGCTTATCATATTATTTGCCAGCAGTTGTGCTTTTAGCATGATGGTCGTCAAACACAATCCGGCTTAATCTGAATCATTGAACGTATGATGTACTTTCTGTCACTTGCTTTTACTCATGATGAGATACAGAATTTCAAATACGAAATGTTTTCCCGAAGTCCATTCTTCAAATCGAAAATCAAAATTAGATTTAGTTGATTCACGAAACCCTACGTTTCGGGAAATCAAGTCCAGGATCTCGCTTTGACGGTGAAGTCTCGTTTAGACTTTAGATGAATAGCTAGCTATCTTCAGGAACGAGGGTCTGAATAACATTTCTTTCTTTTTTCTTCTCTTTTTGATCCACACTCATTGACAATGACATTCTAAGAATGCCGGCTCTTTTAAAGTGACTTCATACAAACTCACGTATCCGAACTTGGGGACGAGAATTGTACCGATCCGCATGGAAAAAAAGCTTGCCTCAAAACATCAGTAGAAAAGAAAAAAGTTTAAAAAAGGGGCCACTCCATGAATATCATTTGATGGTGGCCTTTCATCTAGTCCTTGTGGTGAAACTAAGAAAAACTGTTTTAAAAGCGCCTATCGACCGATTTTGAAAACGCAGTGCTTTTATTCAGTCTTGAAAAGCTTGTAAGCATTGCCCCGATTTATTATATGAACACAACATTCGAGTATTCCAGCGCCCGTTGTTTTAGGGGTTTGGAGAAAAAGAAAGGAAAAACAAATAGACCTGTTCCAGCCTTTTGCTATACCGAGAAACGATGGTATTTACATCTCTCACCTCGAAGTTGTTAGGAGGTGTATGTAGGTTTGTGGACATACCCAGTCGTAGGAACTTTCGAAAACAGCATAAGCCGTTTGCAAAGTTGTAATGATGTGGGAATGGCGCTTACGAGTACACATTTTTAGCTGGCGCGAGCAGTCGAATGACAAGTTCGCAACATTGTTTCACATAGCCAGTGGGCCGATATATCAACAAGAGGGCTCGGAAATATGCAATCAGCCTAAAAAGCCGGTCGGTTTTGGTTAGCAAGCTTTCTTGATTATTCTTCGGGTCAAAGTTTGGAATCAACACACAAATATTGCTAATGTAGAGCCCAAATGTGGTACGAAAAGCTCAAGCATGCGATCTAAGAGTAATGCTATGTGCGTCCTGAGCCTTGATCGCTTTAACCTAATGATTGTTAGTCAAAAGAGGCTATGAAACATGCAAAAAAAAAAAAGATTGTGGTCTGACGCCCTGTTTTGGCTGGCTTGCATCATAGCTGGAGCGAACACATGTGACCGAGCATCATGTCATTAGACCTAGACAATTAAATTGTTTTGCTCGATTACCGATAATGTGCTCGAAAAAAAGCCTTCTCTGCACTGATCCATCAGATACGGTCATTGGTCTACCACAAAGCAAAGTGAACCAAATTGATCATTGCTGTTCTAGTTTCTTTCGTCGGTTCAAGTCAATTCGCCGAATGGCCGAGATAGGCTCAAAATCAAATATTATAGAAGGCCAAAAACACATGAGTTCAGATAGCCAAGTGGGCAATCAGGCCATGTAATTCGTAAAGGGCCAGAAAACGGCCGCACGAAAATACCCTTTTGGGCGAGAAATCTTTCTCACTTGGTTGAGTCACTTTAGTTTCCGAAAAGAGGTTATTAATCTTCGCACTGACTGGTTCAGGCAGCACCATATTTTCTGATCTTTCTTGCGAAAAATCTCCATATGTTCATCATGAATTTCGCAATGAATCCCACTTCGTCGAAATCGCCTCTTTTTATTCTATTGTTCTCTCGCTTATTTGCTTACTAACTGTAGTCCATAAACGGTTTCTTTGTTACCGGCCGTGGAATCACAGATCCGGTCCTGCATCATACGAATCGGCCCGTTGCGGGAGCTGCACGCAGTTTCGAATTTGCAATGTTCAGTGATACACTTAACGCTTGAAAATCATGTAATAGCACAATGATCGGGATTGTTCAATGATCCAGCCAATAAAATCAATCCCATTGCGCAATATCAATCGTTTAATATGCGCAAATAAATATACACTCGCTGATACGCTTTCTTCCTCTGATATTTGTGGTTATATACAGGTCTTGGCGAGACGCATTCCTGCACCGCGAGCAAATAAAAGCGAGATTCCTACTCGATCAAGAAGATTAAAATGCTCATGGACATCTGCTGTCCTGCGCATACGACCACCGGTCAGGTCCACATCGAAGTACGAAATGGCAACAAATATGTGTATATATTCTCTAGGCTTTTCTTCCGTGGAGCCAGTTTAGCATTAATATTCTTCCGTTTGCATTTCTCTCGTCGAAAATGAAGTTACTATATACGTTTGTTTTCCTACATGTCACAGCCGCCTTGGTGGTGGTGGATTCGTCGCTTGCATCGTCGTGTCTTTACTACATGAAGAATTTCAACTGGGGCTGTGGCGGCACGGGCCAGAGCATGAAGATGTACATGTGCAGATGCCATAACGTCGACTGGGTTGGGTCTGTGGCCAACTGTATGGAGACACAGGGCGCCAATAAGCAAGAAATCGAACATGCATGGAAACATTTGGCCACACGGTGTTTACAGAAGGCGCATGTGGTGTTTACCGTTGACGAGCTAGAGCAGTATCTGGAGAACGCCACGCAATACATGATCGAGCCGCCGAGCAACAAGACCACTCGGCTCCACCTGCCTATTTCGGTCAACTATTCCGCATACAAAATCTTCAAAACGTCATTTGACGATATCAACCATCACGTGTTCAAGAGTCAGTGGTTTGGCTGGGGCCTTGTGCTTTTCTGGGGCGCGTACATTGCGTACCTCACAATTTCAAACTTGTTGTGGCGTGTTTTCCGCGTCTCGGTATGGCCGAAAGTCGCGAGACAATGGTACCAGAAACATATGATGCAAAACACGGTTTTTGCGCTCACACGTGGCGAGCTCGTGCTTGTGTCGGCGTTCGTGGTGCAGACGGTGCTCTGCACGGCGTTGTCGTACACCGTGAGCCTTCCTAACATGTACATCAATAAGGTGTATTTCCTTACACTTGATCTTATTGGCTACCGCAGTGCCCTCATTGCATTCTCATTGATGCCTGTTGTATACGTTTTCGGGCTTCGCAACAACCCATTCTGCTTTTTGACGGGACTCCCACAGGCCACGTTTATCAAGTACCATAAAGTGGTGGCGATTGTGATGTCCCTTGAGGCCTTGATTCACTCTGCAGTGTGGACTGCATACGCGATCAGAGACGGCGGCTATAAGGCTTGGGGTATGGACGATTACTGGCGCTGGGGCGTTGTGGGGACGGTCTTGCTCTTCGTGATGTTAGGGCATAGTGTCAATTTCGTCAGGAACGCCATGTACGAGTTGTTTTTGGTTTTACACAAGCTTTTCGGCTGGTTTTTCATTATTGCCATGTGGTACCACTGCGAGAGTCTCGGCTGGATGGGCTGGGTTTACTCATTGATTGCATTTACCGCATATGACCGTGTGGTGAGATTGTTCAAGACCTTCTTCATCAACCGAGGATACACGCAGATCGAAATGAGCATCGTGGATGACAAAATCGTGAAGTTGACAGTGCCTAAATCGGAGCTTCATGACGCTTTCTATAAGCCAGGATCACATATTTTCATCAGCTTTTACCACTGGCCGATTTGGTACCAATGTTTCCAGTCGCATCCATTCACAATCCTCAGCTCGCCCGTGGAATCCCAGGGCGTATTTGTGATTTACGTACGCATCAAAAAGGGCACCACGGGCTCTTTGGGCAAACTCAGGGGCGACGAGAAAGGAAACCTTACCATGTGGCTGCTTATCGAGGGCCCCTACGGAAACGGAGTGCCTACATTCAGAGATTCCGAACAATTGGTTGGAATTGCCGGTGGACTTGGCATCTGTGCATTGCTTCCTACGTTTCAGCACAATCCTTCGGGATCCGTACTTTACTGGGCTGTGCACAACATTGCTGATATTGACTACTTGCGCCGGGATATGGAGTTCTTAATCAATAATGGCACGGATGTACGGGTGTTTTTGACAAGACATGGTCTCGACGATGATCACGTATTGGAGGAAAAGTATAAGTTCGTGACGGTACTTGGCGAACGGCCGCGCGTGGATGACTGGGTTGCAGAGGGGCTCGAATTAGGAAATATCAGCGAAAAAACTGACACTTATGTCCTCTCATGTGGGCCCGGGCTGATGGATTTGGATGTGCAGAATAGCGTCAGTGCCAGAAGCGTGGTGGGGCTGGCCCATAGTGTCCATTATCTGCGGGAGAATTACCAGTGGTAAGGCTTTTTTGCAGCCACGTTATTTATTGCTCCACCGGAGATACACAAATAGAATTAGAATCACGAATCACGATATTAGGTATTCAAGTTATGTTACTCAATCAATATTCATAATTGTAATCGCCGACTTGTTTTTAGTTTGTCTGAGGAATTAGATTGTATGCTTTTCCCTTTTCGGACTGCACATGGGTGCTCCCAAAGACTTGCATAACGTCAATGTGGCCACCTATTCTTGTAAGCTGCCTAGGTATTTGTCTGGTAGATTACTGTTGGCTGTTCTATACGCCTAAACTCGCTGTAAAGAATTGATGTTATTTTGGTGACGTTATTCTGATTGTCCTTGAAAACTGAAACTAGTGCGTGAGATATCATGCTGCTGAGACTCAGACCAGATACATCAAAACGATCAATTTGTAAGAGCATTCTTCTAGGATTTGGTTTGTTTGCTAGTCTCAGGCTTGACTGTTATCGGGCAGGCCCGTTTCTCGAACGACTTCTCCATCCCAACGGAAATTTCGGAGGTTTGAGTCACGTGATTCACTCAGTAACGAATCGAAAGCGTGATACAGCACGTAATGTTCAAGAAGGAAAAGAAAATTGTCGCCAATCGCGATGATTTTGCTGCATAAACAACATGAAGGCTTCATTCTGATTGGAAAAACTTCACGAAAAATCACGCAACAGTGCAAAATTATACACTCTGTCCGGCATATAAGACTCTCGATTAAAGACTGATCATGCTTACGGTATTGATTCTAGAAAAAGCCTAAGCTTCGGACTGCTTACGAAAGTCAGACCGATAAGATAATTTTCAGGACTCTTTGGCTGACTGACACATCTCTTGGACACTTAATCGAGCCTGATTTGAGACCAGGACGTGTCGTGAAAGACCCGTGCACCCGCGCCAGCCATGGCCCAACACGCTTGACGAAAAAACAACCATGCAAACAAGCACTGGAAAAGCGCATAAGTGTCAGTGAAACGCGCAAAAACACTCATAAATTCCAATACAAGCAAGCGCCAACGGGTCAATTTCACGCGAATATCCCAAAAAACTAGAAAACAATCGCCCCAAACAAAATGGTCACGCTGCTTCCAGCCATCGTTATAGATAACGGTTCGCACACGACCCGGGCTGGCCTTGCCCTGGAGGACTTGCCGCTGCTTGTGTTCAACAGCAACTACGTGGTGGGCCCGTCTGGCGAAACGCTCTTTGGAGATGAAGCCATCACGCAAAATCCGGGCGCCGAGGTGATGACAATCATGGATGATGGTGCATTATATGACACGGACCGTGCACGTGACTGTTGGGGTCACGTTTTTCAACACCTTGACGGCGGCAACGGCGTCACGCCGCTGGACCACGCGTTGATGGCCACGGAGCCCGTGTGGAACTCGGCCAAGGCCCGCGCGGCCATGGCGCAGGCGGCGTTTGAGGAGTTCCAGGTACCACTTTTCTCGCTAGTCAAATCTCCGTTGGCACAGCTCTACCACATGGGCCGGCTGAGCGGGTTGGTCATAGACGTTGGTGGTGCCGTCGCCTCAGTCACGCCGGTGTTGGACGGAATAATCCAGCTGAAACTGAGCTTCCACCTGAAGTATGCAGGTGACTTCTTGAATCTACACTGTTTGCGCAGCTTGGAGACGAAGTTGGGCGCCACGCACGACACGCTTGACTACGCACGCTTAATTCCCGCGCGTTTCCAAAGGGGCGTGATGCTGGACTCGTTCAAGCGGTATCACGTGACGCAGCATTTCTTGGCCGGGTTCAAGCACGCCATGGTTTCAACCACAGAATCTCCGCCCGGATTGCCGCCCCTGAATGCGTACTACCCGCAGGCGCCGCACCAGCACCCAGCGCAGTACCAGCTTCCCGGCGGCGGTCACGTGACGTACCTGGACCAGGAATTGACTGCGCTCACAGAGCCCCTTTTCGTGCCGCACGCCTACCAGTTACCCGGGCTTACACTTCCGGAGCCTGCTTTCAACAAGGCGGGGTCGCACGGGATCTCAAACTTGGTGCTTTTCGCGATCAAGAACTTAGAGTCCGCGTTCTTGTCGCTGGCGGGGAACGACGGACAGGGCTCAAATGCAAGCGCGAGGTTCAATGAGATTTTGCGCCAATTGTTCCAAAACACGTTGATTACAGGCGGAGGCTCGCTAATCCACGGCTTCTCTGACCGGATCTGTGGCGACCTCAGCCGAACGGCGCCGCAGCTTTTGCCGGGGTACATGATCACGGGCTCCTATAAGCTTTACATCAGTCCGTTACGTAATCACAGCACGGGCAGTATTCACGATGTGTTCGATAAAAAGTTTGGCGCGTGGCTAGGTGCAGCCAACTTGGCGTCGATGCTCCGTGAAAACTCCGAGGACGACAACGGCAGCGTGGCCATTGCGCTCGACAACTGGTTTGTGTCGAAGGCAGACTACGAGGAGATGGGCGAAGACATGATTGTTGAGAAGTTCAAGTGAAGAAACACCACACGAGGATGCGCGTGGCCGAAGTTGATGTTCAGGGCCAGAACCGATACCCACGAACGGTTCCAAAATGTACAATATTCCGCATTTGTTGACAGAATTGTAGTATGATGGCTTTCAGAGACAAACCAGGCAAAACTTAGAGCTGTGGCTCAGCCTGCATAATGTATGCCAATCATTAAGAGTCATAAAATCATACGAGCTTCGGCAGTGTCTTGTCATTAATTTCCTTACTTAATCACTCAGAGGTTAACTGTAAGCTTTGTCTTATCTTTATAATTGAAAAGGTTACAATTTGTGGCTGATTTTCGCCCAGAAAACCTCCAAGCTTTCCTCGTAGCACTTGTGAAGACTTATCTAGAGCGTCATTTTGTGTGCGAGCCAGTTTCAAGTCACCATTCATGGCAGTGTCTTTCGTAATTGTTGGATCGTGGAAATACCGAAATATTCAAAGCGAGAATCTCAAAAAGGGTCAAAATACGCCAGAGTAAAGGCAAATTGATATTACAGATTTGCAGGAAAGTCACCCCGTTGTATCGAATCGTACGGGCTTCTCAGACGAGCATATCTTGTGTTGCTCGAGACGTTCGTTTTTATCTGCGGGACGCGAATCCGATCTATTTATTACCCAAACACCTCTACGCAGATCAGACCTTTTGCTTGCGGATCCATTCATCACCAGGTGTATCTCGAGACTAATCACAGACCTTGCCTATTTTTTTTTGCTTGATACATCTGATTAAGGACTGGGAGCCAGAATTGCTTACCTAGCTCTCCAAAAGACTATATATGAATATATATAAAACCCTGGCCAGCTTCGCTACCATGCCTAGCGGCGTGGCTGCGTATGAGAACTAATTAGGTTGTCATCGCCCTAAAGGCTGTATTTCTTCCACTTGTCGCTTCAACTCTTGCAACAGAAGGGTCAGTAATGCGAGCCCAGAAAAACTCTTCAGTCGTTCAATCGTTTTCACTCCAATTGACAGGCTCAGCACTATTCTTTTTTCTACCAAGACTTGCGTGGTTCATTTTGACTTTACAGTCATTTTCAACTCCATGAGGCATGATGGCAAAAAAAGAAATTGATTCGTAAAAACTATCCATGCATTGGATTAGCATCTTTTGTTTCTCGCCAATTAAATATTGTTAAAAAGGACCACGCGTGTTGCGCTTTCACAGAGACTTTCACTTATTTTCGCTTTTTTTTTTTTTCCAAGTTTCTCTTTCATTTCATTTCAGACTCACGCAAGCCGGATGCCTTTTTCTTCATGGGCTTGTAGAAATTCTTTTCAGCACGTGAGTGAACCATATCAGGACCAGGAAAAGCCATACGGGCTCTGTCTACACTTTTGGCTTTATTTATGCTCCACACGCACGATCGGTTTATTTTATGTTTAACGTCATCAATCAAACGCTTAAGGTATCAAATTGAGGCTTGCTTTCAATAAATTCATTTTGCATTGAAACGTGGTGTAACTCGAGTTATTCTGCCATGCGATTCATTATTTATAAAGCATTTCTCGGCAATTTCAGGCCAAATTAGGCCAAATTAGACCAAGAATCTGGCATACGAATAGAAGTCAGAAATTCAGACCGAGAGTAGCACTCACTACTTCCATATACCACGTTAGATAGAAGACAGCCCCAGAAGGTAACGCCCTCGTTTGCGATACCGCCAAACCTCTCATGCAAATGATAATTGTCCTATACACACCTAATCTTTCCACGTGACGTACTTATTGTCGTACTGCGAGGACTCGCCGTGCACGGCCAAAACACGCTGCACTTTCTCGGCCACACCCAATTTGCCGTTGGTCTTACCGACAAAGTGCTTCACAACCTCACTGGGCGTAGGCAAGTACTTGCGGTTGCTGCCGTCCTGTCCAACAATATAGTCGTGCACCTGTCCATTTGTGGGCAAGCCCATGTTGAACACGTAGTCCTTAAAATCCACGCCGAAATAGTTGTTGATCAAAGGCGACTCGAGCATTGCGGTGAAAACAGATTTCTCGAGAAGCTTATCGACACGCGAAGCGTCAAACGCGCTCCATTCGGGCAAGGCCGGCTGCTTGATCTTGTCGAGAAGCTTGTGTTTTACGCCCTTGACGAAATCGTTCACCTCGGGCTTCGCATGCATCATGTTCGTCGCCACGGTCAACTCCAACTCCAACTGCGTGCGGAGAGAGTTCTTTTGGCCCCGTTTCAACAACTCAAAGGCAACACGAACACAGGTTGGAGACTTAGCCGCCAAACGGTCATGCGTTTTCTGGCCGAATTCCGTGCCCGCCTCCTTGAACGACGCAAGAACATCGTCAAAGTTGGACTTGGAGAAAGACTTGTTGATGAGCGCAATTTCATCGGCAGAAAGCGGGAATTGGTAGTTCTCAGGCAACTTCAGCACGGCAAACTCGTCGAGAACAGCATTGACCTGCACGAAGAAATCCTTCTGCGATCTGAGATTGGATGCCTCGTTGGCGGCGCCGTTGATCACTGGCGGGTTCAAATTGGAAATACGCGTTTCCAACTGCGCAAGCCTTTCGGCCGGCACATAGTGCGTGGCGAACCCGGCCATATAAGCGTCGATGCCGGTCAAGACTTCACCCGTCAAGGCGTAGTAGAAGCCCAAATTGTCGTCGAGACGCGGCAAGAAAAAAGTCGTGCCAACGTCGGGAAAAAAGCCAATATCCATTTCCGGCATGGCCAACTTGGTGTTTTCCGTCGCCACTCGGAACGGCGCGTGCACAGAAAGACCCACGCCGCCGCCCATGGTGATCCCATCCATCAACGCCACGTAGGGCTTTGAATACGTGGCAATCAAGAAGTTTAAGTTGTATTCCTTCTGGAAGAAATCCGTGGCGTACTGCACATTGTCCGCCATCACCTGGCGGGCACATTCGGCCACGTCGCCGCCGGCACAGAGGGCCTTGGGCGTGCTGGAGTTAAGTATAATGGCATTACATACATCCAGCTTGGCGTATTCCGTCAACCGCGGAATGATTTTCTGCACCATCAGCGTGTTTAACGAGTTAAGTTTTTCCGTGCGGTTGAGCGTGATCACGCGTGCCATGTTCTTGTTGGTAAACAAGACATCGTCTGCTGCATACGCGCCGTGGGCCATTCTCACGTGTTTAATAAACTGCCCTGAGCGTCTAGCGAGCATGTTATGTGGTTATTTATGTACAAGTGTGGGGTATATATACGGGCCGGTAGCAAGAGGGGTTTGGGTTAGAGTGTGTAAAAATTTTCGCGCTATTCGCCCGGCCGCCGCCTGCACCCGACCGCTTCGAAACGTGGGGTATATTATTGGAACGATAGGGTTTGGGAAATGGACGAATAAGTTTTGAGAAAATTCTTTGTTTTTTTATATTGTGATTTTTCGATTCACTGGCTGCTCAAAGTCGTTTTTTTCAAACTTGATGAAGTTGTAATACGTCGGATATCATGGTGTTGCTTCCTCATATCTATTGGGTGCGAATTATCGAACCGAGGTCCACTCGGATTAATGGAACATGAGAATAATCACGCTTTCTTGATACAAATGTGTAAAAATGTCATCATACGTTTTTACAAGATATAGCTTTTAGAAGCCATAAAGCTAAAATTGAAAAAAAAAAGTCTTTCGCATCACTCCTTTTTGATGCATATTAGGTGACTGTTTTATATTCTGGCCGCAATCGGTTTTACTTGTGTGTTAGGCAGTTGAGTGAGACAACCTTCCTCACATTAAAATCCTTCTTCGTGTGAGAACCTATTAAAGAAATGCCTCAATCGATTTACCTTACGTTTTGGTCCATTATTTTCAGAACAAACGAAAGCTCTTTCACGTATATTTTGACAATGCCAGATTTGAAATGCTCGTTTTTTGTCATCTTTTTAACTCACTAGAGTATAGCTTTTGCACCGTTTGTATTACCCCTCATTTGTTTGAGTTGAACCAATGCAATTGATCTTGATCATCCCATTCTCAAGAGATGCTTCGAATATCTCGATTCCTATCAGGTTCTGAGCGTCTGACTAACTAATGTTTATTGTGTAGATCATCTAGGAAATCAGACGCTCAGAACCTGACATGGAGGTTGTATAGTGCAGTGGTCATCACTTTCGGTTTTGATCTGGGAGCAACCTCCATGTGAGGTTCTGACTATTGGTTGACGTCTGTAGACTGGTTACACTAAATATACCGCTAGATACCTCACTACAAACCTTAACCGATTATTAGAACCTGACATCTCCTCGACAAACACTTTGGACAATTACCATGAGACCTAGGTGCGTACAAATATATTCCTGTGTCAAATCCAAAATCATACCGACCATTCACAAATTCATCGTTCGCGCCAAAAAAAAAGGGAAAATTGTATTTTAAAGAGCTAAACACACAGAAGCATAGTTGTCACATGCAACTTGACATATGTCACTATGGCTTGGAACTAGATGAAACGGAAAAAGCCGAGATGCCGTAAAAGGCCAGTCAATGGTCATTGGAAGGAGACAAAAAATCGTCAAAATTTCAGGCTGCAAAAGAACAAAAGATCCAGCAGGCCAAAACTTGAATGCATCGTGCAAGGGTGCATCGTCGCATCATCACATTTGACCTTAGCAAAAACATGACATTTTCAAAAAAAGCCAAAAAAGGATCATTTTTACTCAAGAAAAGGGCCTCACGCTCCAAGTTCTCGGAGAATCTCTTGCGGGTCTTTATACAGCGGCACACTCGTGTTCCTAAAAACCTTTGGATACTCATTCCGATCACCCACGTTTTCGCCCTCACTCAAAAGATCGAGGCCCAACGCCAAGCGTGTGTTTGGGTCACAAAGCTTCAACGCAAGCATGACCGTGAAATAGGCGTCGTTTCCTGCATTGTGTAAGAACGAAAATGGCTGTTTCACCGTGCGGAGCGCGTTTTGTAGACTGGCGCCATACTTGCCATGTGAGCATGCAAACAATTTCTGCGTATCCAAAGTAAGCATGTTATTCGGCACACGAATGCCCATTTTACGAAGATAATCCACATCATTCAGCAAGTCATGGCCCACAAACATGCAGTACAGTTCTGCATAATCGCCAAAATACTTGTCAATAAGTTTTTGCAAGAGAAACTTCGCTTCATTTAATGGGAGTAATGTCGAGGTGCCTTCCAGAAAGTTGTGCATGTGGTCCGGCACATAACGGCCATTCCGCTTATTTTGATGCTGCTGCACAATGATATGATACGTATTGACAACAGGCGTTAGAGCATGTTCCTGTTCGGCCGGGTCGTAGATCGAAACACCGATTTCTGTCACGATGCCGGTGTTTTTCTCCCACGCCTCGATGTCAACGCAAAACAACAGTGTATTACGCCCGTACACCCACTCCATATTGCGCTTAATCTCGCCAAACTGTTCTGCGCTGCGTATGTTTTTGTCCCTGCGGCTCTTGATGAACTTTATGTAATCATCAATGCGTTTTTGGAACACCGGTGACGGTTTCGGGGCCTGGACCTGGTCATTTTGCTGGGGCGCGCGTGTAGGCGGCAGCACGACGGCCAAATAGCCGAGTCGTACCGGTTCCCCCGTTGTTTTTGGATTCATTGAATGGCTTTTGTTGACTTTTGATGGCTAAGAATACGGATTTCGTATGATTTGTGTTCTTTTTCCGGTCACTATGGGGTGTGGAACTGATGAGTTGAATGAAGGTTGAAATTCGCATGCCCGAGTCAGTTATGTGCACGTCCATAGTTCATTAAGTCGATACTGAAAATCTTTTTTGACTTCAGGATCCACATTTATTTGGGCAATTTTCAATTAGAGTTCAACGGACTGTTTGGAGTCCTGATATCCAATTTTGTCAATTCCAACGGTTGCCAGATGCAAGGGCTTGTTGCAGAAGAGGAGAAATAATGAGTCTTCAGTAACAGATGTGCAACGTCCTGTTGGAATGAGAGAATAAAGAGATCTTCTCCAAAGTCTGAGAGTGCTGGAAGACACATAATAAAGAACATCTAGAATATCAAAATCTATAATAATAATTCTTATGTCAAGTATATACTTTGGTTGGCTCCGAACATGACACCGCTGTGTGCAGGCCATTGAATAATTGCTCATTATCATTTGACCGTTCAACGACGATGTTTTCTTACAGTCAGGCCAGTTTTTAAGGGTCATATCTATGGGGCAGAAATTGAAAAAAAATATGTACCCCGGTTATCTTAGAGAGCGCATTTGTAGTATGGAAAATGATATCTCGCGCCGCTTTTGCATAAAATAGCCAGGTCACCTTTTTCAATCATGATCCTTATGAACAGTTTTTGTAAAAATACAATTTGTTTTCTTGAAAAGAGAAGAGAGAGGAAAAGTGCGCCAGATTGACTGGTGCATGGTGGACATGATTCGGTCTCTTCTTTTGATATTATAGTGCATGAATCACCTCTCTTTGAGGAAGCTAAGCACCATTTATACTCGGTCCCGCTATCTTACCTATTTCTTTAATTTCGTCTTGTTTCGGAATGCTCAAAACCATTAACCCCATGCCTCGAATTGTGACCCCTATTGTGACCCAAATGCTGACGTCATACCTTTTTTTGGGGTAAAAAATGTCGAGCACTTGTCAACAAAGGCGCACCATGGAAACATTCCGCAGCTTCTTTGCAGGAGCGAGCGAGCCCCTTTCACGTGTTTGCTCCTTTTCCCATGTCACTGCTTGAAGCTATCGCGAACCCGCGCTCACAACCACAGCAATCATGATTCCTGATTAAGTTGTATATAAACCCACACACTCTCGCCTCTTTACGACGTCTAGGTAAAAAGATTATTTACAGAATAAAAACGGAATATGTCTGATACCGTTAAAAACATCGCTACATCCGTTGCTGGTTCCTTGGGTGGAAACAAAGTCGCCGATGGCCTTCACCTAGGAAATGGCGGCCACATGGCTTCAGGCATTGCCGGGAGTATTTTGGCTGGTGATGCCGAGAGAAAAGCCGAGGAGGAAAAGAACAAGCACTAGAATTTTCCATGATTGATATTGAATAAAGTATATAACGAATAGACGATTGGACAGCTACCTCAAAGTAGATGTGAATATCTTTTCTCTCCACACTCAGTAGTTTTCTACTGGATTTCCGGCCGAACTGTATCAACGGCTTAAAGAGATGGTGTTTTTCACAAGAGTTTTGACTCAAATGTTACCAAGAGCGAGGCATCTAAGGGCTCCGGTTCCACTTCAGAAGCAGATTAGCGAATAAGTGTATTCTTCGCAAGCTCACATGGGAACTACTACAATATGAGTTTTTTTCAATTAGAGTACGATGATTCGTTCATAGCCCACAGTAAATGAAACGTGGTAACACGGCTTCAGTTCTGAAAGAATTGATTATTATTATCTTCACAACGGAAAAATCGTTTTCGCAAACCAAGTGCTAATAATTCACATAAAAACGTAAGCCGGATGCAAATGGTCTAATACTATATCGCGGTTGAGCAAAGTGGCAGCTATTTTTCTGGAAGAATATAGCGCCCGAAAATGGATGCGAACGAAAACGCCAGTCAATTTCGTGAAACCCTTTGTCCGAAAGGGCCTTACAAAGTCAGAATACGAAATATTTTTAAAGAATTTAGGCAGAAAAGGTTCAAGATTTTCATTCTGATGTTGTTATTTTAGGTACTTCTCAGGCTGAAAAAACATGGGCGCATGCTGAGAACCAACCTCGAAGAGCAGCACCAAAACAAACAAATAAGCTTTCCTAAAGCTTTTCCCCCAAAAAGAATGAATTAATTTCACTAAGAAAACGCGTATGCTAAGAAACGAGACCATACCGCGTCCTCGCTTCTTATCAAAACAAAGGACTTGTGCCTTCTCGGCAACTTTTGCCAACTCGCCGAAGCCAGCCACCGTGCGGCGCCTATGTGCAGGACAACTACCATATCAGGCGTGATCGCGGCTGGGGGCAGTACGAATCGGGCCGCGATCACGCTGGTTCCGCCATCAAATCTGGCATATACTTCGATCTGGTGATTCCATGTGCCTGCTTTTGGCCAGCAATTACCCTTTCCGTGCATGCATCCTGATCCCGATCTGATCTGGCTGGGTCTGGCAATGTTTCGTAAATTGAACCAAATTTATATATCTGCCTGATTTCTTGTTGGTCTCCGAACTGTTTTTTTTTTCTTTTCTTTTTCTTTCTGTCTCGTTTACTGCACATTCACTCATTTATTCATTCGTTTATCTCAAGCAAAAACACTCACCACTTTCGCTCATTCCTTTAAATTTGAGTTTTGGGCAAGTCAATATATTACGAGAGTCATCACTTAGAATCAAGAAATTCAATTACTTCAACCAAATTTGAGTTTGCTTTAGCGTTTTCATCCCTTATCGGCTTTTCTTCCATTCATTTGCGCATCTCGCTCACCTGATTTCGTTCCTACACATTCCGCGGATCAATTACATTTCCTTGTTCGGACAGTGAGAACGATAAGACATTGTTTGATAAAAGCAACATTTAGCTAAAAACGACACTTCCAGGCTTTTAAATTTTTACAGCCTATATCTCGACACATACGCTATTCACCTGTTGGTCATAGATTTGGCAAATCCTCGCATTTCTTCCACTCCACCAAATTCTGCAATTTTTAGAATCTTGGTTGCTTTTTGAGAGAATTGATTGATTTAATCTACGCAATAACAACACACCGTGAGAGTCACATTTGATTTCGTTTCTGTTTCGATTTGGAATTCAACTGTCTTTTTATTCAGAAACCTGCAGAATTTTTCTATTTGCCGCCATCAGCTCATATAAGGGTACCATCAGGCGAGTTTGCTTAGTTTCAGGCACATCATACCTCGGTCATATTAATTTGCACCCACCTAATTGCACCAACCAAAGGGGAAGTTGCAAAATTGAAGAAATCCAAATCTTCAAAAAACACGCGCCATCACAATACAATGAGTGTGCTTCATTCGGCAATGTACTCCAACCAGCTCCATTCTCCGTTTGCAGCCGGCGCTCGTCATTCAAGAACACTGTCGCTCAGTGAGATTCTTGCTCAAATCAAGCCACAAATTGCCGCCAGAAAAATGCGGTCTGCGTCGCCAGCGGCCTATCAGGTACCAGAGCAGCAGATTCTGAGGAAAAGACGCTCCCATAGTGACGAGACAAATGCGTATGCGAAGAGCCCAAAGTCGCCAGAGTTGCCAGCATTAAAAAGGCCACGAACAGCACCATCATCGCCGACAGATTCCAAGTTTTCGTTGGAAAATCACTCACCGGTTGAAAAAGTCACGTTACCAAGCATATCCGACGCCTTGGCCGGTGTTTCGCATCACGTGCCCAAGACACTGGCACCTACTGTCTCATTAGACTATTTCGACACTTACAAGCCTAATGATGCGAACTGGAGGTACGGTTTGATTGACCTGATCCGCCACACAAAACCAGCTTTTTCCTTGGAGAAATACGCTTATTTGGACAAGCACGCGAAAACGCTCCCGCTGATTCACGAACTTGAGAAACCGCGTTTTGACTCGCGTATTAGCAAAACATTGCCCACGCTTCCAGCGCGGAAAATCAATTTTCCGTACGAGTCAAATTACACTTACTTGAACAAGACGTACCTCCACGATGTCGAAAAATTCCCAGAGTACTTGGAGTTGGCTCAGCTGCTCGTGCAACTTTCACAGCGTGAGCCCGTGCTAGAAAACGCCAAATCTGGACAAAATGATTACTTTTCAAGTGACCAGGTTCGCACCGAATCCAGCAGCCATCAACAGGCGCCACCAAGCCCGCACTATGTCAGTTACAGGTCAGATTCCTATCAGCATGTGCTCTCGCCTTCCCATAATAAACATTCTGCTGCTTTCACAACTCCAGAACAGTCTTTTGAGCGGCCTCACGCGGAATTGGCTACCCGGTTTATCCCGATCACCCCACCCTCGGTCAAGGACAAGACGCGCTCGGAATTGATGCGGTCGCCCCCACGCGCACCTGGAGTTCCGAGGGTGTGCATATCTTGTGGTCTGGATCAATCTCCTTGCTGGAGGCCGTCTTGGAGTACTAAAGAAGGCCAGCTATGTAATTCGTGTGGATTACGCTATAAGAAGACCGCAGCACGGTGTTTGAATATGGAGTGCAAGAAAATCCCCGCTAAAGGTGAGTGGGCATTGATGCAGAGCAAGGGAAAATCCACATTTGAGGACGGTGAGCGGGCTTACGCGTGCCTCAGCTGTGGATGCAAGGTAGAAGTAAAATAGAAATTTCCTGGGTAAAAAATATTTAGATTTTCATTTCAAATAAAAGAGTGTACCGATTATTGGAGGTATGATGGTGTAAATTCGTTCTTGCTTTGAAATTAAGCGTGTCATCGAATGAGAAAAGTTTCAAGCTCACCAGAAGTACTGAAGTGCAACATATACTAGAGGGATAGTGGGCAACCGCTGTTTCAAAACCGCCTTCCCTCATAAAAGGGGTTTTAACAAGTAGTAAAGCTCGGCACAACAACGAAATTTTTCGTCTAGCTGAAAAGATTACAGAAACTCGCTTTGTTTTTGCTTGATGATCTCATTTCAGAACCCTCACACACAGTAGCGCACGAGTCAAGCTGAACGTCAGTAAAATAGATCCAAATCTCGATCGAGAACTAAATTTTTTGAAAAGGTTCACGTCTATTGATCAGAGGCTTCATGTTTAAATTCATCTTTTAATATGTTTTTCAAGTTTTGTTAATAGTTGCGCATTTGCCTCAAAACGTGGGTAACGCCTTGATCAGCACCTGTAACGGCAGGACCTTTTCTTATCTCCCTACGCCACTCAGGAAACCCAAATGGGCTGCTCACTCAATCCAGTTTTCCCTAGATTGAATATAGAACATAGCCTAGGCATCTTATATTGTAATTGAAAAGGAAGAATAAGTACAAGACGTTACGCACACTGGATCTTCATCTAGGATTGATCTCAGGCGTAAAACAAACGGCGCAGCTTGGAGTCAACCAAGGGCTTGTACTTATGGTCACGAATCTGCGGTCAGACAATCTTTGCCCACACATTTAGCACATTGAGGATTAGCAGTTTTTCAATTAAGCCCGGATTACATGTGTCTTGTAAATGATCTTGAACTTATCCTGATAAGCATGGGTGCGTGCGAACAACTCGCGCGGGCCAAGAAATAGACCGGCTTGAAGGGACCATTAGACACACAACGGTTGACGTTCGTTCCACCAAATTTAATCAATAGAAAAAAGGCGAGTGAAGTGAAATTCAACACTGATGTCAATACTCAGTCATAAACAAAAGATTATGTTTCGAGAGGAAGTTGTCTACCCGATTGCCAGTGGACATAAATGAGTTATATAAAGTACGCCTAGGAAACGTCCTGCATGCATGAACCATGTCCAGCAATATTAATCAACACTAAGCACTGTATTGGATTCGAGATTGATATTTTTTAACGTACTTTGGTTGGTACAGAAAACCACACCCACTTCAAGGCTCTCAAATTTCACACACCAAAAAAAAACTGTTGTTTCTCATATCCCTCTTTGCAGCCCACACGATTCAATCCAGTATTAGGTCATACAGTAGTAGTGCGCGCACTCGCCACCACGCCCAGGCCCCAACGGGAATCGCTATCTTCCATTCGTCTTCTACAGTGTTCCCCCCACCCAGTAATTTCCACACATTTTCAAACCCACACAACAAGAAAAATGGCGGTAATCTCGATTAAAATCAAGCTGTCGGGAGACAAGAAGTACGATGTCGAGGTCGACACGGATCTGACAATTGCGGATTTAAAGACAATCATCTCTGCCACGGCCGACGTCGCGCCGGAGAACCAGCGACTTATTTACAGCGGCAAAGTTTTGAAGGATACAGAGACCGTGGCGTTCTACAAGATCCAAAACGACCATAGCATCCACCTTGTGAAGAGTAGTGCTGCAAAAACGGCGGCGGCAGCGCTGACCCCGGCGGCTATTTCAGGGGCAGGCAACAGCGTGACCAGCCTGGGCGTGGGTCTGGGCGGTGCGGCCGCAGTTCCTTCAAACATCGCCGCAGGCCAGGGCTCATTCAACCCCTTGGCAGACTTGACGGGCGCACGGTATGCTGGCTACACACAATTACCCCTGGCACTGATGTTTGGGCCAGACGGCGGCATGGGCGCGTTCCCAGACCCGCAGCAGCTCGAGAGTGCCATGCTGAACCCGGCGTTCCAAGAGCAGATGAACGCGCTTTTACTGGACCCGCGCATGTTGGACGCAATGATCGACCAGAACCCACAGTTGCGCAGCATGGGCCCTGAGGCACGCCAGATGTTGCGCCCGATGTTCCGCGAAATGATGTCCAACCCAGAGAGCTTGCGCCAAATGATGGAGATGGGCCGTCAAGCGCTGGCAGGTGGCATGGGCGGCATGGGTGGCATGGGAGGATTTGGCGGTGCCCCTGTATCTGCTGGTGCCGAGTCAGAGTTTCCTGCACCTGGATCTAACCCTACAATTGAGGGACTGGCCGCTACTACTTCTTCTGACAATCCCGGTGGTGCTCCAGCTGCATCTCCATTTGCCAACATGTTTGGCGGCGGCGCTCCCGGTTTCAACCCATTCCTTGGGGGATTGGGCGCACAGCCAGCGGCACAGACAGACAACAGGCCGCCGGAAGAGAAGTATGAGACGCAGTTGCGCCAGCTTAACGAGATGGGATTCTCGGATTTCGACCAGAATGTGGCGGCGCTCCGCCGCAGCGGCGGCAACGTCCAGGGTGCGCTCGAATACTTATTGTCGGGCGGATTTTAGCCTCACAATGGATGATACGGAGAGATCCAGAGGAGCTGGCCTTGTAAATAAGACTCAAGGCAAATCACATGCATTGAATTTCTTTTTGTAATGTATCCCGGGACAAATATAGATTTGAAGTTTAGCTGTCCTGGAGGGTCGTGCGCGAACCAAGACGTCACTTCAGCGAGTAACTATAAACACGCATTTAAACACCCACGTCCCCTCCCACAACACCACTTGCAGAATGGCCAATGATGCTAAGTCTGCTGGTCCTAATAAGCCGATGACGCGATCTGCTGCTGCGGCAAAAACAGGCTCGGTGCCACCCAAAACTGCCGAGAAAAAAGCATCTGAAAACTCTAAACAACAACGCATAGTCACAGATTATATAGAGCCGCCCCAAAGAAGGCTCGGGCCTCACAAAAATGCCGTGAATGAACCGCTAGATTCCAAAAGGCTCGCAGGACCGGTGGATTTCCAGCTCCAGAAACTTGTGGGGCTTCTTATTGCCTCCACAGAGCACCACCCAAAGTTCTCATCCGACTTTTTGAGTGAAGTGACACAACTTACCATTCAATTCATGTCACATTTTGTCTCGTCACTACACAAACTAACAGAAGTGCAAAGACACCATAAGCCTGGTCTTGCTGACCTCGAAATGTGTCTAGCGGCCCAGGATGTGCTGCCTACAGAGCTACATACAGAGTACCTCCGCACAAAACAGCTAGATACGCCAACAAAGGCTTATGCTAGACAAATCAGTGACGATTTGAGCACGCTCCTACGAGAGTTCAACGCGGACAACTATACTTTGGACAAAGATGACCCGTCATTGGTCTTCCACGCGAATGAACAACATGAGATTGCCGCGCTCGTGCCCCGGCAGGCCACAAGACGGACGTATATTCCCGAGTACCTTCCTGAATTGCCTCCGGACTTCACCTTTACACTGACAGGCCACTATGTTGACACAATCACGGATTTGAAGGAAATCAAGCTTCAGTTAGCGGAACAACTGCGTCTCAATGAAGCCTCTTTATACAAGTTGATAGACGACGATGAGCGTCGCTGGAGACAGCTGCTTGAGCAAGATTTGGATATGTTGTCTTCTGAAGAATCTGCAGTGGAGGAGATCATGAGCCCTTCGGCGAAAACGCCGGTGGAAAACGAGATGCTGGAGGTATGGAGTGATTCGGTCGTTGCCGCGGAAAAGCCGCGGCCTGATAAAGTTGATGAAGACGAACTTGAAACCGATAAAGGGGGAGAGAAAGAATCGAATGGTGTTGTAGAGAATACAGAAGTGCCAGAGGCGGCGTTAGCGAGTGCTTCGACTGGAAAAGCGTTTGATTTCGTGGCGTATGCGCGGAAAACACGCCTAGCGAAAGAAAGGCATGAACGTGAGATGGATAGGCGGCGCAAATTGAGGCAAGCAAATGTGTTCATGAAGGCAGAAAAGGTATTCTCACCGTACGCCCTCGCTCCACCGACCAAATCCGATACTGCGTTTTTCGAGAATGTTCTTGAAAATGCATTTAAACAAGTGATTAAGGCGACCAGAAATGCAGAAACAGAAAAGCGGGAGCGCCTTCTACGTCTCAGAGAAGCAAAAGAAAAACGAGAGGCAGAACAAGAGGAGGAGAATGGCGCTTTCGAGTTTGGCTTTGCGTTCAATCCGTCAGCAAATTTGTCGGAAGATAGCGACGAGGAAATCCATGAAACATCGAAGGAATTTGATTTTGGTGACAATGATGCTGCAAAAAGTGAAAATTCGAGGCCGGCTGAAGCCACAAATGTGCACGATGTGGAGATGGTAGACGTAGGAGAGCAGTCGTCTGCAAATGAAAACACCGGGGAAACTCCACATGCAGGACAAGTGTCTGGAAAGGCCCCCTTGAAGACCGTTGCTGACGTGGAAATGACAAACGCAGACGATTTTGGCGATATCTCTGATGGCAACAGTGAAATGGAAAATGAATTGGAGGAACATTTCGGCATTGAGGATACTGAAGCAGGTAGCTTCTTCCTGCAATTAGGTGAAAGTGGCTTGAGCCACGAGAGCGGAGCCGGCGTCAGCAATATTGACAAGATTTCTGGTGATGGAGATGCCAACTTGGAGAATGAGCACATCAAAAATGCAACGCGCGTTTCATGGGGCGATCTTGGCTCCGAGGAGGAGTCAGAGGAAGACGAGCTTGAAGATGTGGAGTGAGACAATACTCTTATCGTTGTTTACTCTGTCAAAGCCGAAGTCATTGCCGTATTGAGCATTAATACAGTAAGACAAACTTGAGCTTGTGGAAACCTATAGCGGGCAAGCGTGCCACGGCAAGGTGCGTGTACTTGATCATGGCGAATACTATCTATCGCGCCAACGTCACAATATAATTGAGCTTTCAACGCGTGAAAGCAAGGCAAAATTAAAAGTGAGCCCAAGTGCAGTTCAAAACTCTCTACTTTGAGCAAATTGTACAAACATTACGTATTGACAGCAAAAAAGCCGAACTTTTGTTTCAACATCCCATCTCTTGCAAGAATATGCGGCTCGGCCCAATTCGGTAAGATCTGCGGCGCGCTGATGGCTCACAACCACGCGAGACTTAATTAAGCCTCAGGATATTTCATTTAAAGTGAGTTGCTTCACTTTTAAACACACAGCCCGGCTAAGCACATCAAGACGCTATCGACGAATAATACCTCAAAATCGAACTGTGGCATCGAACACCTAAATCTTCACGTCATAACACCCGTGCACCACGACGCGGCGATCCCCAAACAAACAATACCGTCGCCCTCGCAAATTCCGCGATACAGCACAGAGCGCCCCTGTTTCACCGATAGCTGCAATATAGCAATCAAAGAACTTTCAAATAGAAAAATCATTGTACCGCACACGAGCGTATAATTCGATTCCACAGGCACATTACAGTATGCTCCAACATTTTTTTTTTTTGTGAAGTAGACCGACTCTTACAATACAACAGGCTCAAAAACCCGTGCAGCCGAAGTTCCCCATTCTCGCATAGCTCATGCACAGCACTCACACGGCTGTTATCAATATCTAGACAATTGCCACCTTCGCCTCCCCACGCCTCAATTTCATTTCAGTCGCCTTGCTAATTCTGAATTCAGATAGTAAGTCCACACGACTATCCCCACAAAAACCCCGCTTTTGGTGGTATACGCAGGCATTGACACGGAAATAGGTTCGCAGCGCGTAAAACGTCGAAAACACACGCGAAACGGCAGGAATAAGCTGCAAAAACGCCAGGAAAAGAATGACCAGCGTCTCGCTACCCGCCTCGGTACCATTTCCCGTGACCGTGAGCACAGTGCTTTCCGTTGCGGGCGACTCAGTGAAGAAGCACGCGCCCCTATTCAGATATCGCTACTGGGACTACCAAGACGATCCGCTTTCGACCGAGGAAACGCCCCGGAAAGTACGTGTCGAGCGCATAGGTAGCTTTGAGCTGCCGATAGAGGGCGAGGTTGTCTCTGTCAACATCCACCCGAACGAGGAAATTGCACATCTGGGTGTCGAATTGTATGTGATCAGAGAAACGTGCACCCACGAAATCCAGTACGGCGGGTTGTGTGCGCTTTGCGGTAAGGCCGTAGAAGACGACAAAGACTATTCAGGATACAGTTACGAGGACCGCGCCACAATCTCGATGGCGCACGACAATACAGGGTTGCGCGTATCTGCTGATGAGGCTGCAAAAATCGAAAAACTGGCCACCGACAAGCTAGCCGCCGACAAGAAATTGATTTTGGTGGTCGACTTGGACCAGACGGTGATCCACGCTACGGTGGACCCAACGGTGGGCGAATGGCAACGTGACCCAGACAATGCCAACTATCCATATGTGAAAGATGTGAAATCGTTCTTTTTGGAGGAGGAGGCTGTGCTCCCGCCAAACTGGGCAGGGCCAAAACCACCGCCTAACAAGTGTTGGTACTACGTGAAGTTGCGGCCAGGGTTGGAGCAGTTTCTCGCGCGGGTGCTGGAGATTTACGAGTTGCACATTTACACGATGGCCACTCGTAACTACGCCCTCGCAATTGCACACATCATCGACTCTTGTGGCAAGTATTTTGGTGATCGTATTCTCAGCCGTGACGAAAGCGGGCTGCTCACGCACAAGAACTTGAAGCGGCTTTTTCCGGTGGATCAACTGATGGTGGTGATTATCGACGATAGGGGTGACGTGTGGCAATGGGAGCTGAACTTGATCAAAGTCGTGCCGTACGACTTTTTCGTAGGTATTGGTGATATCAACCTGAGCTTCTTGCCAAAGAAAAATGGCCAGCTTTTAGGGCCAACGAAAAAAGTCAAAACTATCGCAAAGCTCGAGGCGTTAGAAGACGACGAGATGGAGGATTCTGCGGATGCAACAAGTGCTGAAAAACGTTTGGTGGGACCAGAAAATTCAGGTAACTCCTCTGAAAGTCTTGCTGACGAAACAGAGTCCGACCTGGCAAACACCCAGGACACGTCATCGCCAGTTGAAAGAATGCTCCGATTGGGGGGTGGCGAGGATAACAAGGATCTTTTACTCGAACAGCTGATGACACGCAGTCAGGTGGTGGAGCAGCAGCAACATGATCGCCCCCTCGCAAAATTACAACACAACTTGGAGAAAATTCACGAGCACGAGACGCCTACACCCGAATGTGACGGTGCGGACGAAGACGAGGAGCACATTCTTCGGGATGACGACACAGAGCTTGTAACTCTTCAAAGTGCCTTAGAGAACATACACAAGGAATACTTTGAACTCTTCCAGAAATACTGCGAAAATGGCGCAATGGGCCGCCCCGATCTCACAACAATTATTCCCAGGCTCAAACAAACATGTCTACAAGGCGTGGTTGTCCTATTTTCGGGAATCCTTCCGTTGGGATTGAGCATCGATAATGCGGACATTGTTATTTGGTGTCGCCAATTTGGAGTCAAGGTTGTAAACGAGGTCTTTCCTGAAGTGACCCATGTTGTGTGCCGTGATCCAAACGCATCCATCGCGAAACAGGGACTCACACTTAAGGTACGAGTCGCAAAAGAAACCATACCCACTGTGAAAATTGTGAGCCCAGACTGGCTATTTGCCTGCCTAAGTCTGTGGCATAAAGTTCCCGAGGATGATTTCGAGATCGAGCTTGCAGACAAGGACTGGTTTGTACCACAACTGGATGTGGTCAAGTACTACAAAGCTCTTGAGGTGCAGAAGCAAAGAACGCAATCGCGCGGGAATGGCCCGCGGAGAAGACAAAGAGAAGACTCACTTTCCTCACTTGAAGAGTATGATTTTAACGACGCGAGTGCTGAAGTTGATGACTTTTTGGCTGACTTAAGTGATGAAGACGGCGATGATCTTCTAGCTGACGATAGCGATGATGACTCTGAAGAAGAAAGCGCGCCAAAGCAGCCAAGCGGATCATCGTTTCTAAAGGGGTTGCTCACTGAATCTCGCAAGAAAAGAACGGCTTATGCTTCTGAAGATGAAGACGAGCTGGAAGTGAATGATGTGACCAAGAGGAGAAAGACAAACCAGTACGAAAGCGAAGATGATGGGATCGGTGAAACGAAGGATGTAAATGACATGGATGAGCTTGAAAAGGAGCTACTTGACGAATTGGACAATATGGATGACGAATAAGGCCGGCGGGATTGTGTCGGGAAAACTAGTCGGAAAAGAAGAATAAATGGTTTGCAGCATGGCTACGTCGGGCCTGTTTACATGACTGATTTTTTTGAGCGAGGTACATCTTCAATGAACAATTGAACGCTTTGTCACAAAGTGGCGCCAAATCTTTCCGCTTTCGGCATATATTGCGCACATGTGCGTGACGCGTCTAAAAATACTCGCAAGGCTGAGACTCGTCAACATCGTGCTGGCGAGATTGCTCGCTCCTGCAGAAAAATGCCTTCGTGCATCACAAGTTGTAAATTGCATGATGCTAAGAAATTGACCATGGACAGCATTACCCGTGCCTTCGCCTCATCTTACAATCGCCAAGTATAAAGCGACTAGCGTCTAAGCGCAATTTAAAAAAATTTCATCCCCGTAACTCAAGTTCAGGTGAAAAGCGTCCCCATATATTCCAGATCTCGAACGGACGTATCGAAATACACGAGGTCACATCTGCATTCGTCTTTTTTTTTTCCTCACATCATTTGCTCCGTTGGTTCATTTTCCCGGCATTCACTCATCCAACACGTGGCTTCCATCATAGCTTTAGCGCATCGCGATACCTTCCGTCATGTTCTTTAGATTGTTGGTGATGTTTTTCACCATCGCCACGATTGTCCTACTGGCTTGGTCCTTGGTCGGGTCTTACAAAAACGAAAGCTACCTTACGAACAACTATCTCATCAGTTTTCAGTTATCCAACTTGAACCTTTCCACAATTTTTGCAAACACAGACATTCTTTCCAAACGTGAGCTTCAAGATACAGACATTAGTCATGAATTGCAGGAACTCGAGATATTGGAGCCAACAAAAACGTTGAAAGGTAGAGATATCGATCTTTCTTCTCTCACTGCAGTCACGGGATACACTTCCCTCGCGGGCGACATCATTGGCGGTAGTGGGAATTCTGCAATTGCTTCTGTTGCATCGCAGTACGGCGTGTCCACTTCAGCATTGGCTAATGCGCTTTCGACTGCTGACACCAACAGCTTGCTCTCTGAGGCGCAGGCCTTTGCATCCACGGCGTCGATTCCAGACTCTGTGGCTACGCTTCTCTCGGAAATCACCGGTGACCTCTCCTCTGTTCTTGACAACATCATTGCCAATGCCAGTCCCTCTGATTTGGGGCTTTCGGATATGTATGCGATTGGATTTTACGGGTATTGTAAGGGTGAGCTCAATGGGGATGTTGAAAGCATTGGTGATCTTGGTGAGCTTGGGAAACAGTTCAGGAACAACAATGTCAACTATACGTACTGCTCGCCGCCCGAGTTCGGGTATAAGCTTGATCCGTTGGCACTTATAAAGCATGAAATGTTGGGCCAAATTCAAAATTACGGCAACGGGTTGAGTAATTTGACTGGCGGCCTCACAGACTCGTTTATTTCGGAATTGCTTGCTGTAACCTCTTCGTTGACATACGACAATTTGGGTCTTCCCGGCAATTTGAAGCAGGATCTAGGTTTGCTTCATAAAGTGACTATTGCTGGGTTTTCGCTTCTCTTTGCGGGCGCGTGTCTAGCGTTTGTGTCATTTGTGTTCCAGTGCGTGGGCATCTGTTGCTCGCCCGAGAACTCATTCTTGTCATGTTGTAATTTCTTGCTCATGTTCTTCGTGGTGTTGATTGTCGTTATTGGTGCGGCCTTGACTACAGGTGTTTTTCTCTACGTGCGCAAGATCGTCAACCAGAATCTTGACAGTTTTGGTGTCAAAACCTACTTGTCACAACAATTCTATGCATTCGCGTGGTGTGCCGGAGTGTCGGCATTGCTATTTATCGTGTTCAGCATCATTGGGTACTGTTGCGGCTGCTTCCATCCTCGCAAGCGGGCTCGCAGAAGAGAGCCAGAAATGCGTTATGACCACAAGGCATGATCTCATTATGTTCAAAGACGGCTTTTGGTAAGACTCTCAGTATCTGATCGCGTACAAGGATCTCGGAATAGAATCTTAAACTAAACAAAAGCATGATGGTCGAATGTCTCTACATAGCAGACAACTCGATCTACTGCGACTGAAGTTTCATGGTTAACACCAGACTATCACTGCAGAAAAAAGCTCACGGTGACATCAATTTTGCTTTCAACTTAAAAGCATTTCAAGACCAGTCTGAAAACCTCGGGCGCTTTGATTGACCCAATTGGTCTAATGGGCTAATGTTCTGGCGAGAGCGCATTGCTCAGCTCGTGGAGATACAAAAGCAAAAATACAAAAAGAGGAAAGTTCGGTGATCAGCTTTTCGACTTATGACGGGACCTATATATACTTTTGAAACTATTACTCTATATCCTATAATCATCAAGCGATGAACGCACTGATTCACTGTAAAGCATTCTAGCCACACATACAGTCGCGCGCATCGCTCTCCATCACCAAAACTGTCTACCAGGAATTTGTTGATAGCCGAGAAATCAACACTGACTGTGTTAATTTTGCTCTAAAACGTTTGAAAAAAGATCAAAAAGCCTCCTTTTAAACTCAAGAATCTTTTTTTTTTTCAAAAATCCAGGCCTGATTCAAAGTTTACCGAGAACCCGCCCAGCCTCACAGATATCCATACAATGCTCTGTGCCATCTCCGGAAACGATACTACAGATGCGGTAGTCTCGCCCAAAAGCGGTGGGATTTTTGACAGGAAGCTCGCGCAAACGTACGTGTCGACGTCCGGAAAGGATCCGTTGAATGACGAGCCGTTGCTGGTGGAAGAGCTTATCCCCATTGCGAATGGCGGTGTGCCAGTCGTAACACCACCCAAACCGGCAAGTTTCCACTCGATTCCTACGATGTTGGCAGCGTTTCAGAACGAATGGGATGCGTTGGCTTTGGAGGTCTTCACGCTAAGAAAACAGCTCCAAAGCACGCGAGAAGAGTTGAGTATGGCGCTTTACAAGTACGACGCGGCCGTGAGAGTCGCTGCAAGAGCCACCAGCGAGAGGGACGAGGCGAAATTGGCACTCCAGCAAATCTCTGAGTCTTTCGCTACAAATAGCGCAAATCTGGGCTCGAATGACGCCGAATTTACTGAAAATACAGCAGAAATCGGTCTGAACAATGACATCGCGCCTGTGGAGGGCGAAATTGACCAATTTGCTCTGAAAATCTCGCTGGCTCGTGCCTCCTTGTTTGCTCTACACAAGCAGCTGAAAGTGCTGTTACCGGTCACACCGCAGACGGAGATTCTGGTGTCAGAGACCACGGAAGACCTAAATATTCCGTCTCCGCTGGGACTCTTTGTGAAGGGGCCCTTAAAGATCGTAACTGGCGACTCAAAAACACTTGTACTTCCTGAGAACAAAGAATTTGCAAGTTACGACGCTGTGGCGTTTCTCAACGAGGCAAATATGACCCATCCTGTTGGAGTAAGTGATCAAAAGCTACACTTTCTCAACTCCAATGAAATTCTAGCTCTTTCCATTGACAATATTCAATCAATCGTTACCCATCCGAGCGAACCATATCTTGTGGCCATCACCAAAGACGGGAAATGGGTTTTGGCGGGAAAATCAGGAATCTTGCATGTCTCACCACCCCAGAATGTCATTTCTGCCGCCGATATCCACGTGGATGGAGCCTTACTTGGCTTGGCCAGTGCAGGCAAGGTGGTCATTCAGGATTTGACGACATTTGCTCCTGTATCCACGATAAATACCGATTTCAGTGGCATCTCAAAGATCCAGTTTGCGTTAAATGGGTACTGGCTCTTGATAAGCGGAACCACTGAAACCGGAAGTCTGCTTCAGATCTACGATTTGCGGAAAAATATATTGGTGCACACTTTCAATGTTTCAAAAGACACGGAATTCACGATAGATCCGTCGTGCCAGATGTTGTTCACGTGCGACAAATCCCTGCAACTGCTCAATGTGCATTTATACTCGAAAAAGGGCAAGAAATGGACCGAAAACGTGTTCCTGAAGAACTGTGGCTCTATTCATGCGTTGCAGATGGCTAGCCTGGCCGAGGACGTGCAACTGTCCAAAACGGTCAAAGTGGCTGCGTTATCAGGTGATAAATTAGTGCACTTTGAGTTCAGCTTGAAGTGAATAATAGAAAAGCATAGAAGTATTGGAAGCTAGAGCCAGAAAGTCAAAATGGTGATTGTATAAACATGAATAGAATAATTCTTGGTGTAGGAACCGGTTTTAGTACAGGAGTGATTCGATTGCTTCAATGTGCTATGATGAAAACCGGGTCACACAGACAGAATCAATGTGACTTTCTACAAATGTGAAAGAATGAAACGATGAATCAACTTCTTGTGAGAATCATACTGGCGGCCTTGGCGCTGTTTTGGCGTGTAAATTGCCAATTCTTAAATGGGTTGAGACTTTTTGTTTTGGCTAGTGAACCCAATTGGTGGAGTTATGCCAAAACCCTTTGTCTTATTGTTTTACCGCCTCGGTTGTCTCTTTGATTTCTATTTGTTACCTTTGACACACTCGTGTTTTTTCTTTTTTTGTGGTTCATAAATCGAGAATCCTACGATCATGCTTTGAAATATCTAGACAGTATACTTCTGCAAAGAACAGTTCGTTCAGATTATGGAGCCGTGGGTTTGAGCCTAATAAATTGTGAGTTCCTAAGTCTTCGTGCTTCCCTCTTTTTATCTTTATCAAGTGATCTAGATGAATCAAACAAAAAAAAAGAAAAGAAGAAAAAAGATGTCACGAGGCTCGAAGATCAATAACTGTATAGGCCATTTTAATGTTTGGGGCTACATTCACGTAACCTTTATTTTTGAAATTGATGATTTTGATTATGTCAGCCTGTAACGTATTTTGGGAATCTTGCATTGATGAGTCTGAAAAAGAAACTCAACCTGTGCCAAATGCCCAAGATCCTTTTCGTTTGTTCAACTGGCTGGGATCAACAAGGATCGATGGGTAAGTCCGAATTTGGATGGCTCATATTGTTACTTCAGCCAATCACCGCCTGGCCTTAACACACAATGAGGATTGAGTGAAACTCAGAAGCGGGGTAAATGTTAATAATGGATCCCAAAGGATCACAAAGGAGTATGTCGTGGTCTATGCAGATCCTGGTTGATCGACACCAAGGATCTTCTCAGAATGAGTCTATATAAAGACACGACATCACCCCTCATTGAGATATGTTTCGTTTAGTAACTACAAATCACTATCATGAAATACCAATATTATATTGACCCGATTTAGTGCAACATCCACCATCTCAGCCATGACTACTGATACCGTCAGCGACTTGATGGGTCAATTCCTGATCATCTCTCTACTGAGCGACTTGACGTGGGAACAAAAGGATACATGCCAGTGCTCGTTGGATGCGACTCTGTTCGTATCAACAAAAGTATCTTTTTGTTTTCATGTTGAGTCGCTTAGCGGATAGTGAAAAGTGAATTTACTCATCAAGCCACTGAAGGTTTCAGCAGGCGTGTATCTGGCCATGATAATAATGTTATTTTAACTTATATTCTCGATTTGTTGGTCACCCGAGTGACGTGTGAGGCAAAACCCACCCCGCTTTCATAGTTGACCTCCCACGTGATAACTCCTGAATCTAGACCTGAATATTCAGTGATAATCCATTGTTCAACATGCTGATACCACATTTTCCATTGTATAGAATCCGGGTAGCAGGTTGCATGCCACCAATTAGCGACAGCACCGCAATTTCTCGAGGAGTCTAGTCAGTCCATGAAGAAAGGCACGTCTTTGCAGCGTCTAGTGGTTCCATTTTCCATATACTTGGTCCTACTCGACCCTCGCATGGCCTCCTTCATGACATATGTGTCTGCGGAGATTTCAGAATGCGTCCTGATAAAGTAGTCGTTGGTATGAGTCAATCATCTCTCACGAGGTGAATATATTGCATATTTGAGTTTTGGTTTTGCATCAAGAAGTCGAGATTTCGAAAAGCTTATTCCTCCATCAATTTCCCCTTCCAAGCTTCTATCTCTTTTATTCATGTTTATCATCCACCTACAGAATTCTTGTGTATCACTACTTGGATAAATGCTGTAGCCATACTTCAGACGAGTCTCTTTCGAAACGATTCAATTGTCTAACAATCACACAGCGTGCTTACGGCCGTCTTTTTATGGCGTAGGTCATAATGTTTTTTGGCATTTTCTGCTTCCAAAGAACAAAGATCCCAACCCGTTTATTCAGGCCTTCTCTTTGCTCTCCAATATAGTGTCAAGTGGCCTTTCCGCAGAAACCAGGTGTCCGTCATAGTACCTCAAATCTCCCAATTGAGCCGAAACTTGGCTTCTTACAGCATGTAACTGTTCTGGGTGCGAATTCTGCCATTTCCTCAATTTATGCGTTTGTCCTGATAAGTCCCAGTAAATGCCACGAAACGTAGTGTAACAGCCCTCACGGCCCTCCCATAAGGGGCCTAACACAACAACAAAGGCGGCCAAAAACGTCCATATGAACAACACAGCAATCCATCCCGTGAAAAACTTTTTGCTGAAAACATAGCCGCTGCCGTACATTGGGATGGGCCACAACAAGATCAAGCAAACCGTCAAAAACCCACAAATACTGAGTGATACTTTGAACGCCTTGTTCAACCTGGCGGTCTCCGACCCAAGGTCTTTTTCTTGAGTTAAGGCTATTTCCTGGGCGGCAATTATGATCTTGGACTTTTTCGGTGCGAGCATTTCTGGGTCCAGCAAATGAGGTGTCTCTGCCTCCATCAATTCCTCGTCTTCACAAACGCGTGTGATTGTTTTGAGAATATTCCAGTCGAAATTTTGCCGTTTGAACAATAACGTAAGCACGGGAACGATAATAGCCGGAGACAATAACGCCACGACGTTGCCCGTCATCATAGAGTCGTCCAGGAACGTGGTGTTGACGTTGACGGCGCCGTATTTGGATTTGGTGCACACTAGCCACAGCATGATAGCCAAGGCGGTGGCGATTGGGGGCGTGAACTTTGCGGCGGTCCAGTTTTGATCTTTTGAAAGTAGTGTTAGCGCAGAGGGGAGCACTGCGCCGCCAATGATGACCCCCATTAGCTCATATAAGTAGCCCATAGAGATCCCAGCATAGTACAAACCAATTGCAAACGCCGCCATTGCGTATGCGAACACAATCACCGACGCATGTGACATGAGTATGAGTTTCTTTCCGGAAGCCTTGGGGTCAATGTACGTCCTGAAAATGTCGTACGTGAAGATGGAAGAAACGGCAATGAACTCGGCAGACATGGCCGACGTGACTGCCATGAACACCAACAAAAGACTCATCACTGCGCCGTTTCTGCCTAGAAGGGCAACTGCTGCATTGGGCAACACTAGCCCGGCGCTTACTTCGGCTGGTGTCATCTTGCTGGGGTATGTTGGCCATGCAGGGGTATTCTCCAAGGCCAATGCAGCCAATCCCATGGTAGTGGCGATAAACATGGGGACGGCAAACCAAGCCAAGCCGCCCATTACATAGCCCGGCAAAGTCGCGACAGGATCGGACGCAAACGCCTTGTTGAAGTAGCCGTTATCCAAAAACACTGTGCCGAAACTCCCCACGATCGTAATGACAAAGAATACGCCACCAGAATGCGAGCTGATGGTCAAGTAAGAGCCGCCAGCGTTGCCCTGTCTCGGCTGGCTTTTCGCAAGGTCAGTGACAATTTCCCAGACAGCACCTGGCGAGCCTAAACTGTCGGAAACAGCAAATACATTAAACCCAAACACGAGCAAGATCACCAATATCACCACAGTGTGGGCGTAATCGGTCAAAAACGTGGCTTTTATACCACCAAAAATCGTATATATAACAACGCCGAGCGGCAACAACAAACATGCAGCCACAACATTCATCCCAGTGAGGTCATGCACGACGGCCGAGCCGCCAGTCAAGAGCATCGCGGTGACCAATACATTGGTGGCAAATCCCCAGAAACAGTACACGCCATGCGTGATGCTGCCATACCGTTTATGCACTATTTCCAAATACGTGTGTGCAAACGGGGCTCGTTCTTTGCCCTTTATGGCCAAACACGAAAACAACACGATTTGCACGGTGGCCCCGGCAGCGTAGTATAATGCACCGGAAACACCGTTCGTATAGACCTGCACAGTGGACGTCAAAAGCGTGGCTGCCCAAGTCCACGAGGACACCACCGCCGAGGAAAGAAGAAATTTCTTGACGGACCTTCCGGCGGTAGCAAATTCCTCGGCAGTCATAATCTCTTTATTATACCGTTTCAAGCAAAATGTCGTGAGTACCATACCGGCTGCGAAAACTGCCCCGAGCCCGACAATCACAGCGTAGCCTGCCGCCTGTGGAAGGGCAACATATTGAGTAGACGAGGACATTTAGTGATTTTGCTCTCGAAAATTGCTCAGAATCTCAAACTGAAGGCCGAATTTCGAAACATATATATACTGGGGAATGCAAGGGCAGATACAAAATCGGGCAAATCGAGAGCATGCATTGTGCAGGCGGATCTCTTGTCTGATCCCCAATTAACGCGTAAACTTGCTGCGTTAAGCAGGCACGACATCGTTATATGCCGTCTTTGGAGAATTGTCACCTTGATGAAGCCCTTATCTTAAAGGGCAAGAGCACGCTCGAGTTTCAGGTGCGAATTCAGTGAAGGCGACAAGACATCTTGTCCTGGTTTTGAGCCTCGTTCAGAGATGTGCATAACTAAAATTCGTTTTTGCCATCGTAAGTTTTTTCCTAATTTGACGGCTACTTAGCCAGGGCCACGGCCAGGGCCATGCGACGTGATAGATGGTATTCAGTCTGGCGATAGATACACTGGAAAACTTTCTTTACATGTTTTCATCTACACACCAGTTTATTTCGCAAGAATAAATGTTTCGAAATAGGTCTTATAACGAACAGTCTCTCAAATACCCAATCTTTACCATGTAGGTCACTTACGTAATGTCACTCCCATGGCTTATGTACTGCCGACGAGCGTCAGTATACGGGTGCAATCCAAGAGAATAAGCTCTACGATCCTCACCACAAAATAGCCAGACTAATCACAAAATAGCCAGACTACGTGATTCTTAAAAGGGTATTTTCATTGCACTGAAGTGCATGCTCGTGAGATGCAGAAGTATGATGCGATAATGTGCCGTCATGCAAGTGGACACTGGTGAGTGTGCACTGTGTACCTTTTCATGAGTGATTGCAAAAAATTGCCATTTCATTTTTTTTGCCTTCATTGGCAATGTTGTTTAAAGACAGAAAGAAGAAAAAGTCGAATCAATTTTAGATGATAATCAACACTCGAAAATTGTCTCCGTAATATGTTTTCGAAATA
Source organism: Metschnikowia sp. AWRI3582 (assembly GCA_002894445.1). Taxonomy (NCBI): domain Eukaryota; kingdom Fungi; phylum Ascomycota; class Pichiomycetes; order Serinales; family Metschnikowiaceae; genus Metschnikowia; species Metschnikowia sp. AWRI3582. Next base: position 8,486 of record LPNK01000038.1, on the reverse strand, counting down.
ACTGCAATAACATTGGAATGTTTCATTGTTAAGAAATTTATGGAATTGGCGCTCATGATTAGTTCACAATTCACCACCTGTTTACTTTGGCCCTAATGGTTTGTATTTGAAAGAGGTTCAGAGTCAGGCATTTTATTCAAGGAGTGTTCCACAACGTTTCACAGACTCTTCACCTGCTTGGCAATGTTTTGAGAATGACCCACGAACGATCACACCTTTTCTCACTATTGGATTCATCTTGATATTCAGGGCTTCATTGTGTTCCTTTGAGGTTCTTTTGATCCCCGTATCAGGGCAGCAAAAAGCTAATTGATGACCACAGCTTGTCAATTAGATTGTACTGAGGAGTGGACATGGAGTTCTTGCGTCTCCCTCCTAAATGCTGTAGTTAAAATGCAAATTAAATCCGGAAGCGACCTACATAAAAATCACTGAGACTCTTTCAGCATAAAATTTTGCGCAAATTGCCCTTTTTCATGACTAATTGCCTTTTTATTCGCGTTTTACAAAACAATCTCTCACAAAAAGTGCAAACATTTCATACCACATATGCGGAGGGAGCGACGTCTATGTTGAAACGTGGCTTCAATTCTTTCGCTAGGTAAAACAATTAAAAAGTTGCACATTAAGGTCAAAGACATTCAGAAATTTGCAAATCAGCCAACGCCTTGTTTCACCCAATCAAAGGCGTGACAACAACGCGTATATATATACTGTATTAGCGGGCTCAGTTCTTATGTACATATTTATCACCCTATCCACGCCTCACAGATGAAACTTTTCTCCGTTTTCTTTGTGAACCTGATTTTTCTTCTTTTGGTGGTGGCGGAACTTCCTTACGTTCGTGATTTCTGCACAGGCTTTGTTTTACCTCGTGTTGTAACAAACTTGAACAAAAGAGAAATTAATTCTGAAACAGACCCGAAACAAGAAGATTTTGCTAGCGTGAGCACTGGGAGGGAGTGGCCCATACCCAGGTATCTTTCCCGCCATAACATTACACTAGAAGCAGAGCAGCTGCTTGAATTACTAGCCCAACAACTAGCCACATTCGTGCATGAATTTGATTTTGATGCAGCACAATTCGAAGCACAGGCTCAGATTCTACGGCGCAAAGTGGCCGGCCTCACTAGCTGGGTAGAGGTCATGTTCCTGAAAAATCAGCAGATCATGGCCCGGCTTGAGTTTTTGCATCGCATGTTTTGTACCCTAAATAGTGCTGCAGCCTATTTGCGCTATTTCACCAGTGAAAGACCCGAACAGCAGCTTTTGCGCAGTCTCATTCAGCTCAATGTGCGTTTATTATCACTATACAACTTCATGGGCGAGCCAGATTTACTGATTCCTAAGTTTGCCGAATACGTAACGACATTTTCGCGTCGTTTGGACATTTGGGATGATATGAATGACAAGTTGCAAGCCGTTCCAGTGAGTGTGAGAATCATGGTCAAGGCGCAATTTGACGATTCTAGGGCTTCTCTACAACACCTTGCTTCTTACATTCCAAAAGAATTAAATTGAGCACGGGAAATTTCTGGCCAAAGGAATTAAGAGCTAGAACTTGCTGATTTCTTGGTCTAATTATCTTCAGGAATAACAAAAAATTTGTATTGCATGACCTCGCATAGATGCGTGACCTCGCTCTGATTGATCACGTCATGTGTTTCAGATTCCAACGCGTTGTATGACCGTACAATGCATACTCAATTGCTACGTAAAGCAAAACGATGACCGATCGATGCATGGATGTCAAGAAAAGCAATCCACGTTCTGTTGCAGAAATAGTCATTGGCTATGAACCACAGAAAGCATTTCATGAGCTAGAGCGAGTGACATATAATAATGAGGTGGGTCAGAAAGCAATATACAAATGAAACTTACTAATCTTGAAACCTTTGTGGAATTCCATAAACATGAAATTCCCCGCTGGGAAACGCTCTCCATGACTTAAATCGCACTTTCAAAACAAGTTTTCCATCTAAGTACGGTAAAATTAAAAAAAAAAAAGCAAAAAAAGCAAAAAACAACCAGGGCTAAACTACTATATAAAACTATATGAACTTAAAGATCTCAGAGTCATTCTTGCCTTACCCGCCTGACCAAACATGGTCATTAATTAGTCTTCTAAAATTTATAAGAGTGTGTAGCTCATAAGAGAAACTGCCACCAAACCATCAAGAAGTTCGACATCGCCATTATATATACAAGGTTTTTCTCGTGATAACATCAGACTCTCGCGGGATTTCCCTGACGGTTCCAAATAGGGTTCTAATTCATGAGATTATTTGACATTTCCTTCTCAGCAGCTTTGACTACAGCTCTTAGCGTGTCCAATATAAATTCTCAAGGCATGCCGCTTCATGCCGTATCACTGGAAGGCCTAGGCCTAGTTACAAGAAAATATGTCGATAAATCAGCTCTCCAACTCGCTGATGTGCGTGAGAGACATGATAAGCAACGCATTTTACAAACGGAAATCCAGCCTCCGCTAGTACAAGACTGGATCGAGCTGTTCATTCACCGCCTCAAGATGTTTGTGATCTCTTTCGAGTTTCAACGTACAGAATTCGACAAACACCTTCTGGAACTCACCAGCGAGTTATCTGCTCTTGAGTTTGTGATTGGTCGGATGCGTACTCCTAATGGCCCATTAGAGAGTAGGCTACGGTTCGCCAGGTACTTGTATAACGTGATGCAGAATGCTTCACACATATTGCAGCGGTATAGCCTGCCTGCCATGGAACAGAGCTTAGTCCGTAAAGTTGTGCATTTGAATGTGGCGCTTTTGACCATACCGGGGTTCCATGGACTTTTGGAGCCACAACATCTACGCCATGCCACGTTGCAAAAGTTTACTAACCTATTACTTTACTGGGAAGAAGCCTTCTTGAGCTTGCTGGACGTTTCTACCGCAGCACGGCAGATCTTTGAGGCCCATGCGGCTGTGGCAAAACATGCTCTCAAGGTGATGATGTGCCATCTTTCTATTGTTGAGGCCGATGATGTTTTCAGAATTCGGTAGAAGGTTTTAGCGGGGCTTATTATGTCGCTCAAAAGTCATGGTCGTGGATTGAGATGAGCGTTCAGAAGTAATTGGCTGGAAAATATGTGTTCATTTGGACTGACTTTGAAAACAACATACAGCTTTCGGTTTGAAAGAAAGGGTGCACATGCCGTCTATTCCAGCTAACCCCTATATGACGTTGACTCCAGAATCTTGACCGGTCCTTCAAACTGGGTCTGGATTCTATTTCTGACTAAGATATTCATGAGCGCTTTAGACTCTTATAGGTCATTTTGGCAACACGATTGCCGATTTGTTTCTGGCTTATTTTTTTGCATAGCTCTTGAATTTCTTTTCGATTTGCTTCTTCAATCATCATAAGTTGTTTACAGTTCAAAGAATGCATAAAAACAACCCTTCCCAAGGGAATACATGAAAATCAACTTGCCCTTAATCATATGCAGCATAAGGCGGTGAAAGTGGTAGGAGTTCATGTACATTTTTTCTTCTCTATTTTATAATTTTGCTTCTACTGGACTGAAATACTAATCATAGATCGGGAAATTGGTGTCATTGCAATCTTGGCTACCATCTTTTGAAAGGTGGATATTTGCGAATACACTGAAGCTTTTGAAAAGAATCGTACAAGACTGTCATTCTGATAAAAGTAAATTTTATCCGCGGTTTCATATTTCAGGGAAAGACCAAAACAGTGAAAAGAAAAAAATGAAAATTGAAATCAAACATGCATTGTTGACTCTATCAAGTAGACGCAGAAGTTCGCGAACGACTCATTTTGCGGCCTAGCATTAGGCCACGGGCGATAGGTATTTCACAAGGGGCAGTAATTTGCACTCACATAAAAATTAGTTTGCCTTTTTGATCACTCTCAGATTTAAAAAAAAAGCCACTGATATAAGAGAATATGCAATTATTGCTTCTCTCAAAAAATTTTTTGTCACGATACCGTTCTAGCGCACGACATGGACAAATACAGTGTATGGACAGAATTCATATGTAAAACTTCCGTGAGTATCGAAATTTAGAGAGTAGAAGCTTAAAAAGAAAAGTCATTGGCGATTATTCATACGAATGTTGTTTACTTTTATGCATAGAGTGCACACTAGATTCGGAAATGGCCTGGTGGATTAGACTCAATCAATTACCGTTATCAGAGATGCCACGCCGGCAATTCCGCGGCCCGCCCGGCGCGCGCATTTGTTCAGACATATATAAACCGATCTTTTTGACCATATATCGATTTTTTGTTAGATCGAAAGCTTGGGAAAATCATCCATTCTCACGCTTCATAGTCCTTTTAACATCATCTACAAAACCACAACCTTATCACTTGTTTTTCCCCGCTTTTGACCATGTCCATGAGCGAAGAAGAAAAGCACCAGATCGATGAATTGGTGACCCAATGGCTTGCCGTGGATATCGATGAGGAGCTGAGGCAAGAGATCGAAAACTTGCAGAAATGGGGCGACTACCGTGTGCTAAGCTCGAAAATGAGCCCACGCATCGCATTCGGCACCGCGGGGCTCCGGTCCTCGATGGAGCCTGGGTTCGCCCATATGAATGACGTCACTATCTTACAGGCATCACAGGGCCTCGTCAAATACATCTTGCAGGACAAAAACGGTACCAAAACCGGTACATCTCCATCCATCGTGATCGGGTACGACCATAGGCACCATTCGCAGAGATTTGCCGAGATCACTGCCAGTGTGGCTGTTGCCAGTGGGTTGACCGTATACTACCTCGGGTCAGTGGATAACCTCTCGGAAGAATCCATGAAAGGCTTTGGAAATACTGTTGAATCAGAATCAGATTCTGCTCAAGACTCTAACTTCAGTGCTCAAAATGGTGAAACCCAAAAAAATCTCAAGATAGACCGGCTGTATGTGCACACCCCAATGGTGCCTTTTGGCATAGACCACTATGGCGCGTCTGCAGGTGTGATGGTGACCGCCTCCCACAACCCGGCAAGGGATAACGGGTACAAAGTGTACTACGGCAACGGGTGCCAGATCATCCCTCCGCACGATTCGGGAATCGCAAAATCGATCGACGAGAATTTGCGGCCCTGGCTCGACAAGAATGTGTGGGATATCAGGGGCAACTTTGCCGCTGCAGGTCGGAAGGGGCAATTGATTTCTGTGAAAAACGAACTCACGCTGGCGTATGTTGCTGCTGTCATGACCAAACTCGTCAAGAGCCCTAAAGTATCGTATGATTTCGTGTACACGCCAATGCACGGTGTGGGCGGCGAAATCTTTAGCCAGATTTGTGATCGCATGCTGGTGAAGTACGCAAATGTACCGGAACAAGCGCATCCGGACCCCGAATTTGCAACAGTCCGGTTCCCAAATCCAGAAGAGGCTGGCGCACTCGACTTGGCCATTGCGCAAGCGAAAAAAGCCGGGTACAAGTTGGTGGTGGCGAACGATCCAGACGCAGACCGCTTTTCTGTTGCAGTCGAGACGAAAGAGCGTGCCTGGCGGCAGTTGACGGGTAACGAGATCGGGGTTTTGTTTGCGGCATATGTTCTTGAAGAACTTACGAAGCCAGAGGATATGAGCAACACATATCTCTTGAACTCGACCGTTTCCTCACAGCTTCTTCGTCTGATGGCAGAGAAGTTAGGGTGCCATTTCCAAGATACTTTGACAGGGTTCAAGTGGATTGGTAATAAGGCGATTGACCTAAAGAAGGAGGGCTTTAATGTGCCCTTTGGCTATGAAGAGGCAATAGGATATATGTTCCCGCTTGTTAATGACAAGGACGGGGTCTCGGCCAGCGTGATGTGGATGCAACTCTACGAGAAATGGTTCTCAACTGGTGATTTGGACCCGCTTGAGAAGCTTGAGGCGATTTATGCAAGGTATGGCTGGTTCAAAGAATGCAATGGCTACTATAAGCTAGACGATTTACAGAAAACGACCAAGATTTTCAAGGACACGATTCGCGCCACGTACGATGCTGCAACGGAACACCCTACTGAGATTGGCGATTTCGCTGTTATCGAATGGCGTGACCTTACAGTTGGCTATGACTCGGCTGCAACAGACCACAAGCCATTGCTTCCAACAGACCCTAGCTCGCAAATGATCACGGCGATTTTACAACTCAAGGAGAACGGGGCAAATTCAAGCGACAAAGTGAGATTCACGTGCCGTGGCTCGGGCACAGAGCCAAAATTGAAGGTTTACATTGAAGGCATGTCACGTGACTCCGAGGCAAAGGCGGTCCATTTGGCCAGAAAGTGCTGGGACACGCTACGAGACGAGTGGTTCAGGCCACAGGAAAATGGCCTTGTCGAAGTTGTTTGAAATATATGGAGGGTATGGAGTTATTATGAATAGAGCTAATAAAGACATAAGAACTTCTTCATAGACTTAGTGTAAGCAAGACAGATAGAGGCATGGAAGATATTCGATGAATGACCTGCAAATGAGCTAGCAGCTATGTCTGTCTTTTTTTTGCCATTTTTTTCACTGGCAGATCAAAACACTTGAATGCCTCGAATATCGAAAATTCACGTCCCAAAGCATGAACGAAGTGAACCTTTGGCTATAGCCACGTATATTTTTCCGTTCTATGGCATTTTGACTTTTCTGTTTTCATCGTTTCGAGTAGCCAAACAAATTCAGCCTGGATTGAAGTAGATGGGTTGGGAAATCAATAGACAAATTCTGGAAAATTATCAAATAATCTCAGGCCATAACAGGTGCTTGAGTGGTATCTAAGTTTCAATAGTGGACACAACGTTTCTTCAAATACAGGGTCTTTTCTTTTTTTGAATTACAAAAATAAACAAGTCTCGAGAGCTTGCCAACCACTTTTCATGACTACCTAGCCGCTGAAATATTAGCGTGCTGAAATGGATTCGCATGGAGATAACGAGTCTCACTCTAAAGCTGGCCATGAGAGCCATATACTACTTCACAACATGGTAGGAAACAGTTCATGGTGACGCAATTCTGAGAATGTTGTCGTCTCACACAGCCGGATTTGCTCAAATATGCTAGATTTCGCATTGTATTGGACGAAGTTCTACGGTTTTGTTTTGTTTTCACCCCAATAGCTTTCAAATGAGAGGGTTTCGTTTTGGTACTGATGAAAACCCACATCGACTCCCCACAACAACAATAACGCCATCATTGTGCTTTGAGAATTTCACTAGTCTCATTGGTTAGAAGAAGGATAAAATTAGCTTATTGTTACTCTAATTGCTTTTTCATCTCCCACCAAGGCAATTCCTGGTGCCATCCATTGTTCTGAGGAAATTAATGCAGGATGCGTCTCCAATGCCCGTTTTCTGAATTTAGAAAAAAGTACTTCTCTATATCGTGCTTAAATAATCGATAGCCCCCGGTAAGCTCCTTCAAGCGTCGGAAAGACGATCATGGAGTCAGCACGAACAGTCTGTGCCTCGGTGTACCATAGATGCTAACCAAAGACGAATCTGGCTGCATCTGGATTTGACAAGATTTCCAACCGCAAGATTTCATGAATGCATACATTGTATTTTCAATTTGATCAGCGGCTATTGTCTGTATGCATGGCAGACAAATTCATCTTATCATTTAAACCCCACCTGTCTCGCTGTGTCACCGGTCCCAGGAGGTATTAATGAGAGAGATATATCTGACACGTAAAGGCCTGATCTAAGCTGATCGAAAGTTTAATCCTTACTTGGTGCGCCGAATCGATTGATGGAATGATCAATTTACAGAATTTTCAATCTATCGCCTAGCATCTTACTGAAAGTTCCATGAAAACTTTGTGGCTTCCCAATGACAATCATGGCGTGTTGAAAGCCGAAAACCATCAAGCATGAACTGGAGAAGCATTTTTGACGCTCGAAAACTCAAATACGCATATTTAAGCATCCTTTGATGACTTGTGCCAACAAGGCACTATGAGAACGAAAACCCTTGATTTATCGCCATTAAGCAAAATGGCTCGCCTATGACAAAAAACAAGTCTTTTCGGTCGAATTCTGTTAGATCACAACACCATATGGATAAACGGGTAAAGGAAGCCTTGATGGGACAACTTACGATGATGGCAAGGGGCCGCAGCCTGCCGCTTCGTGACCCTCGTTGTTCCCTCAAGTCTCACCATCACTTAAAGAAGTTTGAAAAGGCAACACAATCGAAAAAAAAAGAAAAGAACGCATTCCTAAAAGAAAAACCAGGGTTCTTTTCTACTAGCTCGTGTCAAACTTCAAGTTATCCATGGAAAAGTAGTAATTACTGATGAATTACCAGCCCCCTCCCTGATCATACAAGCGAAATTAGTGACCAAGAGACACACTAAGCTCGAAAACAAATCGTGACGTTCCTGTCTCCGCTGGATACTTCCAAAAAAATACTTCATCACAAATCGTCTATGTACGATCGATCAATTACCTTGACTTCTATGCATATCGGCATGTACAGTTCAAGTCCACCTCGCCTTGACGAAATCAAAA